>JACXIV010000002.1:13553623-13785820 GCA_014737475.1 Bombus confusus | reverse complement strand
ATTAAATATTAAATTTAATTTTCTTTCGAGTATAAATTAAGATCTACAAAGTGGTCACTTTTTTTGTCATATATGAAAATGCTTGTTTTGTTGAAATAATGTTATAGGTTCTTGTTATTGCAAATACTCTATTAATTTTTGTAACGAAACTTTGGTGTGACAGTAAACCTTTCAAAAAAGCGCAATAATAGGATCTTTTGTCATTAAAAACATTAGTTTTGAGATATCCTGTATAGGATATAAGATGGTCACTTTATTATGCCGGTCACTGTACTTCTGCCCTATAAATTATTTTACACAAGTTACCATGCATTTTATTTCTTATATCTTCTTTTTTCTTATTATCTTTAGTGTTTTAATATGCATGTCATGTACTCCAGGTTCTTTATTAAATAAGGATGAGCATACACTTTACTAATTGATATATTTTTCAAAGTCATTAATATGTACATCACATAAGTAGATATATAAGATAATATATTGATACAATATTTGCAGGGAACTGCAGAACTTAGAGAAGCTTTCAAGAAGCCAGAATGTGTACCAGCATTATGTCAACTTATTGTATCGTCAGCAAATACACAGGTTTTTATTTCTGATTTCTACAAATGTTTTATTTATTCCATGTTATATAACAAAGAATTATGTATGTTTAGATAAGACAATATGCAGCTGTATTGCTAAAGAAGCGTTACTCTAAAGCAAAACAGTGGATGAAATTATCAGGACATATGCGCGTTAAATTTAAAACAGCACTTTTACAGGTAAGAAACTATTATGTTGGAACATATATTTTTTAATGAAAAAAAATATAATTTTTTAATTTTTTAGGCATTAGTTCGTGAACCAGAAAAAATAGTAAAGAAAGCGATTGCACAGTTGATAGGCACGGTTGTAAAACATGAAATGCCTGGTAATATATGTCCAGAAGTTTTTGAATTTCTAAAGGAACTGATTACTAGTGAAAGTTTAACGAATGTAGAGGTATTAAATGATAATAATTACTTTATATATTTTAAAATTGTTGTAATATATAATCTTGTTATAGTTGGGAACATATACCTTGTCGGTTATGACTGAAGTTGCACCTGATGTCTATATTAGACATACTGCAGCACTTTCAATTCTTTTGGGACAAACATTAAATAGTTTACGAGATTTAACACATCCTACAGCATATTATATTCTAAGAGTAATGCAGAATCTGGTTATCTTCGTTGAACGCAATCCATTAGTGAGTTGTATATATAATGCTTAAATATTGATTGAAAATATAGAAAATTATATCTAATGACAAGCAATTCCTACAGGTTATAAATTCCTATCATTTAATGATGCCACAAGTAATGGCCACAGTTCAATCTCTTACTACTTCTCATAAAAATAGAGCTATTAAATGTTTTGAATTATTAAATGAATTATGTGAAAAAGCAGTTGCTGTAATAGCATTACATATGAAGGCTCTTGTTAATATGTGCCTTGATATTGCTAATAACAAAGCATTGGATGATGCCCTCAAAGTTAAAGCAATTGGTTTGATTGGTTCGTTAGCTAAAACAAAAAAGAAAGGCATAGTCAAAAATAAACTTGTTGAACCAATTTTAGGTAAAATGTGTTTACATTGTAAACAAACATTTTTGCTTGCATGATAATATATATTTTATGAATTTAATTTTATAGATATGCTATTTACTTTTATGTCTTCACGACCTGAGGATGACAATGACGAAGTTTACTTTAGTGGTTATAATGAAGACAATAGTCCTGTAACATGTGCTACTCAAACTTTAGATTTACTTGTACTTCATATAGCTCCAGAGGACATAATTCCTCAAATGGTATGACTTAAAATATTTATAACAATTTTTTGTTTTGTAAAATATTTCTAATATTTTATTCTTATATTATTTTTATAGTTGCAATACATAGAACCTGGCCTGCAAGGTACAGATGTATATTTAAAGAAAGCATCATATTTAGCAATGGCGGTATTAGCGGAAGGTTATTCAGAATTAATTCGCATTAAATTTCTCGAATCCTTCTTACGTTGCACTTGTCAAGGAATTAGTGATTCCATTCCTGTAGTGCGTAATGCTGCACTCTTTGCCCTTGGACAGTTTTCCGAACACTTACAGCCAGATATTTCTCAATACTCATCCGAAATATTACCAATATTATTCGAATACCTTGGTCAAATATGCGCGCAAATTAAGCAAGGAAAAAAAGAGCCATCTTCAATTGATCGTATGTTTTATGCATTGGAAATGTTTTGTGAAAATTTGAACGAAAGTCTTTTACCTTATTTACCAACTTTGATGGAAAGACTCTTTGAAATTTTGAATGCGGATGCTCCAGTTCATGTTACAGAACTTGCCTTGAACACCATAGGTTCAGCTGCTATGGCGAGTAAAAAGCACATGTTACCATATTTTGAAAAAATCATTACTATTCTCGATCGTTATCTTTCAGAAAAACAAGTAGGAGAAACTATGTGTCTTCAAGTGCAAGCAGTTGGTAAGAACATTTAAACTTCATGTAATTTTTATCAATGATATTAATATTTAATTGATATTGTAGATACCCTTGGAGTAATCGCAAGAACAATAGGCAATGAAAATTTTGCACCTTTGGCTGGTAGGTCTCTTAACTTTGGATTGAAATTATTGAAAGAAACAGAAGATCCGGATTTGAAAAAATCACTTTATGGATTGTTTGCATCAATTAGTACGATAATGAAAAAAGAAATAGCAGGTGCTTTGCCAGAAATCATTGAATACATGATTACAAGCATACAAAGTTCAGAAGGCATAGTGGTATGCAAAACAAATTGTGAAATATATGTATATGAGGAAAAACAGCTTAACTATATCCATACTTATATTGTTCTATTTTTGACAGCCTCATTTTAAGGAGGACGAAACTTTTGCCTTCCCAATTTATGAGGACCTTAGTGAAAATGAAAATGAAGAAGAAGATATTGAAAATACAGATAATGAGGAAGATGATGACAACGATATGGCGGGTTATAGTGTTCAAAGCTCATACATTGAAGAAAAGGAAGAAGCAATTCTAGCCTTAAAAGAAATTGCGGAAAATACAGGGTAAAATATTTAATATTTTCTCATATTTGAACGCATATTTTATTATAATGGTTTTATATTTTTTATTTTAGAGAAGTGTTTCTGCCATATATCGAAAGATCTTTTGAGGAAACATTCAAATTAATCAATTATCCACTTGAAGATATTCGTAAAGCTGTCATTGATGCCATTCTACAGTTTTGTTTTAGTTTTTCAGAAATTAATACTAATGAAGGAAAACAAGCATTATTAAAAGCTCTCTCTGTATTTATTCCAAAATTGTCTGAATTGATAAGGTTGGGTGATGAACGAACAGTAGCTATTAGTGGCTTAGATGCTTATGCAAAACTTTTGAAAGAAATAAAATCAGATGTTGTTATTGGAGAAGGTCATAAAGAGGCTATTATGAATTGTATCACCGATGTCATGTTAGGTAAAGACCCAATGTAGATTATATTTTTGTTATCTATACAAAGTATAAAATTGTTTCTGGCAGGAAAAACGGAATGTCAGGATCAAGAAGAAACAGATGACTTTGACTCTGATTCTGAACAGGGTGATTTATTAGTTGAATGTGCGGGTGATGTATTTTCTAATTTAGGAAAAATAATCCCACCAGAAGACTTTGAGCGTTATTTTCAAACTGTGTTGCCAATGCTCTTAGAAAAAGTGGTACATGGCTCTTTCTATTTTCAGTTATCCACTTATTAATGTCAATTGTAATGTTCATAATTTAAAAATTAAACAATCTTTTCAGGATAGTGAAAATTCAGAAGCTCACAGATCTTTCGCAGTTGGTATAATCGCAGAATGTTTTGCAGCCCTTAAACAACAAACATCTAATTTTATACATATCCTGCTTCCTATATTTTTGGAGCTTGTAGATGATACACATGCTGAAGTGCGAAATAACGCAATATATGGAATTGGCGAACTTGCATTGCATGGCAATGCTTATATGTATCCTTCTAATATATCTTATCTAATTATCTAATATATCATTATTATAATATTTTATACAATTTTCCTTTTTTCTTAACAACAATTTAATAGGCATTTTACCGATATTTTAACAGTTTTGTTAAATGCGATTTATAAAGAAACACACCTAGGAGCACGCGATAATATAGTTGGAGCAATTGCACGACTTATCATCGTTAATTATATGAACGTGCCACTTGATCAAGTATTTCCAATTTTTGTTAAGCAGTTGCCACTGAAAGAAGATTTTGAAGAGAATAAGGCAGTTTTTAGAAGTATATTAACGTTATATCAAGTCGGTCATCCCATTTTACGATCATACATGGAGATATTACTCGAAGTTGCAGTCGGTGTATTACATGAAAATAGAACTACAGATGATGGTGTGTTACGCTATGTTTTCTTATTATTTTACTCAGTAAAATATGAAATTATTGTAATACATATTAAATTATGTTATATTTGTTTTTCATGCAGAAGCAAAAAGTATTGTTATGGAGTTCGTTAAATCTGCCCAGCGGGATTTTCCGGATGAATGGAATTCTATGTGTGCCAAACTTCCAGCGGAAGTTGCCACGAAGATTCAGTACATGTTTCCTTAGATTCCAATATGGATTCAAAAACTATATATATTTTATTCTTTCGAATTGCAAGAAATATTTAGACTGATAGATGAAGATATTTGCGTCTCAACGAAAGCGATACGCACCATATATCTCATGTTTTTAAGTTATATCTACTGAATTGAAGATTCAATTTTCAATACTAGTTATACTAGTTAACAATTCTATATACATCCATACAATGTACATTATTTATAAACATCATAATTATGGAAATTATATTTCTTTTCAGTCAGTAAGTGCAATTAATCACATCAATAGTAACAGTATACTATTAAAGTTGTTGGTGCTCATATTTTGAAATACTACATGATTTTACAGAAAAATACATCTAGTATGGAAATATTTCTTCCTTTTTCTAGACAACGTATATTAAATTCTAGTCTACAGAATCTTTTTTCTTTCTTAATTTCGTTTTTATAAATACAGGCAGGCTTATTAAATAATAAGTATTAAATTTCACAAATGAACTTGATATAAAAATATAATCAGAATAATTAAAAGAATTAATTTATTGCAAATCTACTTGTTGAAAACTAAGTTTTAAAGCTGTTATATATACCTAGAAACGAACCATTTTGTTATTATGTTCTGTGTTTGTTTCTAATCAAGAGTGGTGCGTATAGCATAAAGCATTATATGTATACATTGAACATAAATGTATTATCTGAAAAATAAAATAGTTGCACTATATAGGTTGCACAAACCAATTTTGTATTTTCTTTATTATATACTTATTAAACTATATAAATTTCCACTTAATTTTATCGAAGTTCATATTTATTAAAGAGTTAAAAATTTCTTCAATATTGCTATTATGAGTTATTAACAGAAGGCAGGAGATTTATTGCGTTGTTTATTTATGCAAACATAAGATTATACAAACATATGCTTATTATGTTTGCACTATTACAATTGGCCGAAATGTTTTACTATTGTGAATAATTTTATATTGATTTAATTTAATTAAAAATATATAAATATAGCGAATGAACGTTGCAATCAATAACGTATATTGTCAAAATTATAGTAGACGTTGAATTTATCACATGAATTATTGATACTTTATTTAAGAGTACGAGATAACTTAACGAGCCGTTGTACCCTCACAAAATTATCAAATATTCGCCTTGTTAATTTATCACTTTCTATTTCAATGTATAAAAAGTATAAGATATAATTATGGTATATTTGTGCAAAGATTAGTGAGAGAATCATGTTAATGGCGAATTATTAGCATTTCAATGTTTACCAGTGTATAGTGTTAAGAGGAAAAAAGTTTGTATGTATATGTTTGTTTGTATATTATATTGATGAAGTATTATATATATGTACATTATGATATATGCATTAAATTAATACTTGTGTAGGAAATATAAGTACAAAATCCTAAACGGAATTGTAATAGCGAAAGAAATGAATAGTAATTTTTAATTGGATAAAAATTTATGATTCTTAACAGCATGAACTATAATTGAATTTTTTTTAACTATAATCTTTCTTTTCCATTTAAAAAATTCTCTAAATCGACAGTGTTATTACTCAAATTTTGTTACATAAAAAGTACACAATTGCAAATCAAAGCTTTAGGAATCGATTAGAAGTCGTTGTTACTGACGAAATAGGTTTGCCAGAAATTGTAGTAGGAAACTATTGATCACCTATGGATTAATAGAAAACATTATTGGAATACGATTCACAGTTGTATACATGTGCTTCAAAATTAAAATATTCTACGATGACGTCCACCTTCTTCAAAAACAACCTGTTGAAGAAACTAGAATATACAATTTGTTGCATATTCATTAAACAAAAATATCGCTTTTACGTACGTACATAAATATGTATATCTATGTTTAATGATACGTGTACGATTGCATAGACAAACTTTACATGAGTTGCATCATAATACAGATATTTTATTTTTTATTTATTTATTACATTCTGTTTTCATTAGTAGATATTTTACATATAAAAAACGCAATATATATGTTGAAGTGGTTAACACTTCTAAGGAAACCCTACATCTGTACTGACTAATTTTCTGACTCACTAAAGCCATCGAGAGGCCATAGACAAAAGACAACCACATGGCAACTATAGACAAAAGACAACCACATGGCAACCATAGACAAAAGACAGGCAACGATGGCTTCGGAGTTTTCAGTTACTAGGTAACACTGCTAGCGTGCGGATCTGGACCAGCTCAAACTGTATTCATATTTATACAAACATTTCTTTGTTAAATATATTTTACTATCTGACAATTTATCCACGCGTTTTTCTCTCTATCTATATAACCCATAACCACAACGATATATATAACAAAATAATTTCAATAATGAGTAAGTATATATACTTATCCCAAGAAGCAAAAATATATGATTATCGATCAAATTGATTTGTACGTGATTGAAATGATCGCTAAAACGAGAACCGAAACGATCCCTAAAACGAGAATCGCAACGATCCTTAAAACGAGAATCGAAATTGAAATATAAAACATATAATCGAGAACAAAAATATATGAACAGATAGTGGAAATAGGTATCAATGATGTTTTGTTAAATGTTTTGCTTGTTTACACAAAGATGTAAATATTAATTTAAATTATTTACTAAATAATCTACGTACTATAACGGCATATAATAGATAAACCTTAGGTATGTATAATACTTCATCGATAGTTATTTTCACCATCTGTGCATTTATTTTTGTCTCCGACTGTATTTCCTATAAAGGGTGCAACTCGTTTTGAGAAAGTGTTCCATATATTGTCATAACGATTTTCACGATCAGATGATGCCTCGTTTTTATATATCGGGTTGACACACAAACTTGTCGAACGACGACCTTCGTGTAGCGAGACGACGGAAGTCATAAAGCGTTATCGAGGTTCTTTTCATGTCATTGAGCCGAGTGTATTAGTCATCGATGATTGACTGTGTGCCTACCCACAGGTATACGCACCCACATACACAGTGTATTAAAATTCTGGTATACTTTTGTTGATTTGTATATGTATATCATAAGCCAAAGTGGTTAACTTTACATTCTGAAATTTTTGATATTTTAATATCAAAGCACTAGATTGATGCTTATCTCATATAATTTCATCAATTTTTATCCTTTTTGTTTTGTGGTGTCAACCAATTTGGCAAAATGAGCATATATGTTATGCACGTGTACAAACTTTCCATAAATGTTATTCTTTTCTTTAATGTAGTATTTCTTGAATTCAGATTAATTCTAACGATGTTTCTCGTGTTTAGAAAGCATAAGTATGCCTGCTATGCCAGTTGCATAAGCGTAGATTTCGTTCGCGATACAATGCATCGATGAACGAACGGGAAGAATTTTCAGAAGCGGATATTCAAAATTAAAATATCGACTGGTCTACAAATAGCTAAACTCCTATATCACCATTTATTTATATGTACGTTAAAATAATCGATCTGTACTCAAATCCTGACTTATTGATCAAAAACAGACAAATTCATACTTCATATAAAATGCAGTCTTTTAAACTGGAATTTTTTAATTTCGATGATTTCATGAAAAATCTTGTAATGAATCAATATTCTCATTTCTACGATGAACCATATATATAGAAGTCAAAGTAATCAGCTTCATCTTTTCTAAGTTTCTCAATTTGACTACCTAGATACGTGATTAATATCAAACGGTTCGAAGGAACAAATTATGTATTTCCATAAGTTTATTTATCGTAGGAAAGTGGCATAAATAAGCATAAATTCTTATCTTTGTACTTATCAATTTATGCAGTTAATTAATATGGCTTCTGAGCAACTCGTACAAGAAATAGATCGTAAAGGAACGTATTGTAAGGAGTAATTAACAATAAGGCATCGAAGTAGATACATAAATTCGGAGAGTACTGAAATTCTTGGACACCTTATACGTGCACGCATATCGAGTGCCTGATGCTGGTTTGTGTCCTTGGGTTCTCCACCATGACTCGAATCGAAAAGGAGTCGTAGGTGTACGACCCATGTCCGTGGCCCGACTGTATACCTGCCGAGCTTGCCATGCTTCATGGAGATATCGTTAGTGGAAAGTTTCGTCAGACGAAAGTGGCTTATTGCGCGCGGCGGCTCAACGCGGTTAAATCGTGTGATCCATCGATGAATTGTCCGAACAACGTGTCTAAATAGTGGAAACGTGTACATTGTCTGCTACTATACTGGATAGTTCGACGGAAATTAGAATCATAGGGGAATATCGTTCTAGTAATATTGGTAAGTAAATCATCGATCATGTTAATCTTGTTACTTATTACTTAAATATAAAAGAAAAACTATCATAGTGCTCTAGTAATTGTTCTGAAGGTCCGTGCATGTTCAAACTATTTATCTCTAATTTATTAGGGGTGTAGAATATTTCGTTGAATGTACTGGTGCCATACTCGACCATCGTGCACACTTCTTTCTTTCATTACGCATCTTATCTATAGACCTTTACATTCCATTTTGCACATCATTGCACATCATATTGGTGTAAATATTTGCACATGAATAAAGGATCTTCAACAATGCAGTTTCACCGGCTATCGATGCTCGATCTTCTTGAATTGCAGGATGGACAAACGAACTGATTATCTTCGCGGATGATGTCGTAACAACTTTTTATCCTGTTATAAAATTACAAAGAGATAGACACCGTTCTTTTTTTTAACACTGTAATTACAGGCTGAGATCAATAGCATGACTCAGTCGATTGCTCGATTATCCAGCTAATAATCTAACAATAGTCGACGTTTCTGACAAAAGTATGATCGATGAAAGATCACAGTCTACACGATTACGAACTTCGCTTTTTCGCAATTATGCACATTCGAAAAGGAGGATTGGGTAGCTACATTTATAAATCATTACAAAAAATATATTTGTACACAATATTTTATGTTAGAATATATGTATTTGGTAATTACCTGTATGAAATATTGGAGCTCAAGCGTCGAATGCTTATCGACTGATGAAGTCATTTGAGCAAATAATTTCCTAGCTGTCTTGAACGGTATAATAATCGATTCGTTTCTTCGTGGTTTATCTGTTAGTGCGGAAAACATCCTGCTTGACTAACAAGCTAATTGTATCCTTTCTTCGATAGTCATTTATTTAATGAATCGATTGGATTTGGTCGTTGAAACGACTCGAAGAGCTACGTGAAGCGTCCACGGCTTCGCTCACATGCAAAGGAGCGAGAGCAGGATGTAATTAAGACACGACGATTAAAAGACGTCTGACGATCTGACTCGTTGTAGACGCGGTGGGAGGTCATCGAGTTTTTGAATCAGCATGCATGATTTGCGATTCTTCGCACGTATATGAGTAGATTCGTTGTATCTGCACTTGGAGACTTTTGTACGAGTCTAGACATTAATTATTATCGTTTTAATATTTTAATTACCATCTGACGCTCGATAATTGTTGTTTTTATCAAGTATATTACATAGTTTGTGTTAATCAATTAACAATTAATAATTAATTAATATTCCCAATTGTAATCGAAGGTTTTAATATATCTTAAAGTATTATGATATTTTATATATTCTTATGGATAGTATTTTTAGTGTCTTCATTCATCTCTTTGTAGCCTCGAAAATCACAAATTTGCTAGTCAAGGTTATATATACATATTCTCTATTTACCTTTGCAACTAGTCTAAAATAAGACTGTCATTTCTTAAATGACTCGATGCGAATTAAAATACACATATTCACACTTATCGATAGGAGTTTAATTCATAGATGCATGCATTATTTCCGGAATCAAGGAGTACTCAGTAAAACATCATTTTCACGCTAATAAGTATATATAACAACTATTATATATATAACATTATATATAAATATAACTAATACCAAATGAATCGATTCTATCTATAATATTTACTCTTGAATAATTCTTTCTTCTCTTTCTGCAGATTAACGAATACTACAATAGTTTTAAGATTATTAGTGAATCTGTTGAAGAGCAGTTAAAATGTCGTTGGAGTAGAGAAATTATGTATTGCGCGATAGAAGAAAATAAACATAAAACTTTGCATCAGTTGTGTACCACTGCACAAAACCTGCGTCACAATCAGGTGATCAAGTTCTCAGTATAGATGTATACCAGCAGACTACCGGATCGACCGAAGATCGAAATCGATCAAGGATAATTGATAATATAGAACGAATCTCGGTGAAACACGAGCCCGATAAAATTTCGAAAGGATCTTTCATTCTTCCTAATCACGAGTCGCTTCTAATGAAGATGCATCGAACGTGAATCTGACAGAGAAAGTTGTCTATCACGATAATGGATACCATTAAAGCTAACACGTATCTATGTTACTCTTCTCAAGCTTTTTTACATCTAATTCACGTGCACTCTACGTTTACGCTTATTTAAAATAGCACTGTATGATCCATGATATTTCACTAACGATCTCTTTGTTAAACGACCTTACATCCTTACAAAGGCACTCACACGAATCTATCATTTTATTTTCAGTGGTGAACGATCGCCGGACAAGCACATGTGAATTATAAACGACGAACGTAGGAGGTTTCGCGGAATCGAAAGGAACCCGACTGGCGAATCCGACGAACATCGGTCGTGCGGCTTAAAAGGACAAACCGGCGGAATGAAATCACGAGTGTGATCTCGGACAACGGGCAAGTGGCTTTATCGCTTTGGCAGCGAGGCATCACGTGCTCGTATGCGCCTCTGAAAGGCTGAAAGCTCGGAAAAGCGTGACCACGCGTTCATTAAACGTCCACGGAGTCGAAGAGGGAAATGTTATAGACAGAGAAGGGAAGGCAGCGTTTAGAGTGGCCCATTTCCCTTATCACGATAAAACGACATAGCTGTATAACGGTAGTACTTTAGAAGCGACACGAATAGCACGATAGAGCACGAAGCATACGGCCAGTGAGCCGAGAGTCGATTCAGGGTGAGTCATTTTCACATACGATCAGTCGGATCGTGGATTGTAGCCGCGATGGATCGAACAACTGTGTGGTCGTCGTTGTCGTCGTTGTCGTTGCCCTTGTCGTCGCTGCCGTCCTGGTCATCGTCGTCGATTGTGTCTCTTTGATTGACAGAAAAGAAGGAACAGGACTCGAGAACAATCTCTCGAGGAAAATGGACGTGGGTCTGGTCACTCGTGCATCCTTGAATTCTCTGCACATGGGCGATGGGCGAATCGTCTCCCCGAATAGCCTCGACGAGTGGACCTGCTCCAGTTTGCGAGTGAGTGCAAAAATTGTTCGCTGATCGTGATCGTGACCGGTAACATTCAAACGTCGCAAGAACTATCGAAGATCCTAGAACGAGAATAACTCCGCCTAACTCTTTCATCTCCGAATATGAATATTTTTTCCCAAATCGAAGATAAGACAAAAATCAGCTGTTTTGAAGCGGTTATCTATTCAGTCGTAACATGTGCAAATGTGCATTGTCTATACATTGGTAATTAGCTTGGGAACGGTAAAAAAAATCGTGGCGTGATATAATATTTATCCTAGTTCTCTAGTAATTTAAAATATTTATGTCGACCACTTGGAACGAAAGGGTTAAACGCGTTGTTTATTCTGTGATTAAGCATTTCACTGCATAATAAGCGAGCGATCTTAATTGGAATTATAAATGAATTCTTTTTTATCAGAAAAAGAATACATACGCGTATTTAATCAGACATTTCAATCATATATTTCAATTACGATGGTAGTGTCATATCAGTGTATGAAGCTGATACGCGGAATGAATTAAACCGAGTAAAGTTACTCGCGAGCTTCATTAGAATTCGACGGATGGATATTAAAGTTTTGTGGAAGGACATTCCTCGAAAATTCTGTTAATTGCATTCGCGTCTGAAAAATGTTTATGAAATATTGTTTCCTAATCGCTGATGATTATATTCGCGATATAAACGAGATAATTAGAGAACAACGAATTTAATCTAATGTATTTTCACGTAATAGCATTCGGCTCAAAGTCGATATATGTACTTCGACCAAAAAATAATCCGTCTTATTTCCATATCATTCTACTCATAGGTAATCATTTCCGCCTGCTTAGCCGTGTTTCATACATTTTGCAAAACATTTCCGACGCGTACGATATTTAAATTATAAGGATGACATTAGGATGAAAGGAGAAGGCCACGGAAGCGTTAGTGAACGCGAAAAATCACTATCTAATGTCGCCAAGATTTCCGTGAAATTGCGACTGACTATCGTTGGCTTTATCTATTGAAGACGGGTCTCGATAACTTTTCAACCGCATGCAATCGCTAACGCTAAAAATTAAAGAGTAGTCCGATGTTATATCATGTTTTTTCTCATTCTATCGATTACAAGGAAAAGATGGATTTTTTCATGGCGAACGATCGTTCGAACAGTTTATTTGTTGCAATATCATCGAGCTTATATCAACAACTGCCTTTGATAATCGCAATAGAGAAAAATTTATTCAATCTGGATCACGTCCTTCGTAGTAACTCAACGATGCGAGGAAATGTTTGATATCAAAGTGTTGCGAGTCTCCAAACTGACGCCATTTTCCTGGCAATCATTGAAACATTTCCTCGTTGAATGATATAGGAATATCAAAGATAATATCATTTTTCGTTATCTATCTTCGTCTTCGTATCCTTCAAATAGAAAAATTATTTCATTTCCTGTCAATCTAGAAGATATATGTAAGTACATACATCTATCATATATTAAGGAATTTAGTTCATAAACAAGTACACGATTATCTTTTCTAAGCGGTCTTATGTTCTTGCTAACTTCCAAAACAGTTTACGACGGTCTCGTTATCGACGAGCAGCGTTATCGAAAGTTCTAATCTCACTGCCACTGGAATGCTAAATATTTTCTAATCTCTCCAGTCCCTACACGCAATATCGATTATATCTAAGACTTATGTCGCCCTTCTCTAGACCAAAGTATATTTTGTGCTCAAAAATGAAACTTGGAATCTCAATGGCTCAGACACTGGGAACACTATCTTTATTCGGAAATTTTCTCAGAAATGATTTTTAATTCAAATAGTACTTCCTGTTAACTTACGCGAAATACCAATTACAGAAACTTTAATTGATTTACAGACTAAATTGCTCTCTCGAGATACTACTCGAATAATTCTAAGAACAACTAACGATATACTGAATCTTTGTTAAGTTATAATAATCCTAGAAACGATTATTTACTTTTTAACTTCACTTTTAACTTAACTTTTAATTTAACTTTTCTATTAAGTAAAGATATATTATATAGGCCGTTACAAAATTTAATTGAACAAAGAAGGTACAAAATAAAAATACTACAAAAGAATAGTAAAACTTCAGTTTCCTCGGATGTTTCAAAATAATAAACAGGACATTGTGATTAAGGGTAGCAATAGTTATATTCACAAAAATCCTCATAAAATATTGTCTACACCGACTATATATATACTGCTAACTCACAATCAATTTAGATACTATGATCGAGAAACGAAGACAGGAATGTTATGACGATTACACAAAAGGAGAAAAGGGATAGAGAAAAAGGTGGTCGGGCCCGAGAGATTGAAGATCAATATTCGCCGGACCGGACGAAAGGTTCGCGGGATACGAAAACGCACGCGCGAAATGCAGACGGGAACTCGTTCGTTTCCCGGTGGAGAGAGCCTCGAGAGTTTCGCCGGGCATCGTCGCTTTCCTGCGGCAGGAAACCGTGAAAAGGAGACCCACGCCGTATCGTGCGGAGGCGCGGCTGCGCTCCGCGATACCCGCTACGATTTTTATCGTGCTTTACGAGCCGCATAATTCACGTCAGCTACCGTGATTTTACATCAGACAGCCGGTGACTGTTGGAGATACGCGCACGTTGGTAACGCCGAGTTTTTTGACTCTTCCGTCAATGAAACTGTGGCTACTGTGGCTATTGTGGTTTCCGTTCAATATCGAATAATAGTTATTCTTCGTAAAAGAATACATACTATTTAATTGTGACGTGTGAAACCACTATTTATATATACCAAGTTCTTGGAATACAAAATCACAAATTGAAAAAATTTAGAATTGATTTAAGATACTGTCTTGTTTGATAAAACAGAAGGAAGAGGAGGTACCATTTTGACAGAAAAGTGTGATTTTATATAGTGACTTATTTTAGAGATGTTTAATCAAATTCCGATAGTTTATTATTTATCTTTAGTATCTTTAGTTTGTAATATCGTTACTTGTGTTTACTGTAGATTTTTAAATACCTTTTTAAGTTAGTATCGCGATGCTGTGTTTCTTCTGTGACGTAATTACATGTGATTCCATATTGGTCCGAGCGTAGGTAACATCGAAGGATCTCTCTTGTATTTTTCCAGGACTGGAATTTTACTGTGGTCTCTCTTCATTTGTGTCTCAATGTATGTTTACTAGGAGAATAAGAATCGTGTGAGATTTCCATTACTGGTCTTCACTAAATGATATGTAATTGCGTATAGGTACATATATAAATATCACGTTCTTCGAAACATCTATGTGGCAAACACGTGTGATTCTAATTCTAAGATTTATGTGTTGAATGCTGTACTCGTCTGCGTAAAAAGTATTACTGCTACTTATGTACTTCAACTGGTTTTATATTAGAACGGTATAAAACGAGTTTTCCTTAAAATCAATAATCTCCTCGATTTTAAGTATTTTTCTTTCTTTAGCCGTGTATTTGCTCATCCATCATGAGTACACAGACGAGTCTTATTTTACACAAACACTCAACAGGAATGGAACATTTGCAGCCGTTCGAACACTTACTAATTATCGTTCCCGCTTCTTCTATTTCTGCTCATTTATTTTGTTTTTTTTTTTATCGTTATTGTTAATATCTTTAATTAGTCGAATTCTAAGGAACTTCAACTTCCGAGTCATTGGGTAGCTAACGAGGCAATCATGTACTATATCACGCGTTAAAATTTAAATGATCGCGGATGAAAGTTGATAGAATGCATTGCAAAATGTGTATCCGCGTACTTCCAATTATTTCAGTTATTAATCATTATTTTTAACTTAAATGTAATATACTCTCTTTTACAAACAATCCTTTTTAAGAAACAATCATGCTTTCTTTTGGACAATTTATAATTTTTGTTATCAAGTTTTATTCCTATAATAATGTTAGAAAATTAATCAGATCGCTATCAATAAAATATCGTCTTATCAATAATGGTGATCGTTCCTTATTTTTTAAATTTCGACGATGCATAGGCTTTATCGCCAATTTTTATTATAAAAACTTTAGAAAATTAATTAGATAATTATTGATAAAATATCGTTGCGTTGAGGGTGATAATGGTTAACTTATTTAGAAAGCTCAAACAATCGTCCGGTCACACACCAAATACATAATCTGATGTGAGCTTTCACTTTCAGAAACAGTTCAAATATAAGGGCCTAGAGAAGCTGTTCACGGTTTACCAAAGGAGGATTCAGTATGGTTACCTGTCGCTCTTCGTACTCTTGCAATTGGCCCTCGGAATCACGTATTGTTTGATTCTGGTTACAATGGTAAGTGAGAAACAGAATACGAAACAATAGGACGCTCCGTTTTGAAGCTACGTATCCAGTTGTTATCGAGGAACCGCTCTACACTATGAAGAATATATCCAATTAATTAAAACTTCCCCTTTCGTCTTTAATTAGATTATCGCATTCGTTCGATTCTACAAATTATTTCAAATAATGATTAAAAGCTCCTACAAACAATTGATTTTAGTATCTGTAAAATATCTTACTTATTAAAACATAGTATTGATAAAAAAACAACGATACTTAATTTTCCATATATTACTCATTTTTCGTACTACAAAAAAAAGAAGGCGTAATAAAAACCGCAACTTATCGGATTTAAATTTTCCTCTAAATTCCACCAATAGCATTACAAATATCGTGCAGTTACAATTACTTCTGTATACTCAGGTCACAATTGTAGTTCTTAGTGAATCGATAACCTTCATTGGTAAGGAGTGACCAGTTTTATTCCTAATAATAGTCACGCACGGTATACATTCAAATTACATAGAAATTAATCACTAAAACTAAAAATACAGTTAGGTTTTAAGTATTTAGAGAGCGAGAGAGACAGATAAAGAAACACTAAATTTACTCTACTTTTTCGTAGGTCAGCATAGAGAATTGTGTGCCGGATGTGGTGATCTGCAGTCTGGTGAGCGCGCTACTATGCCCGCTAATCGCGATCTCGTTCAGGTCGAAAATTATCGCTAGGAACACTTATTTACCGGTCATGTTGTCCTGCTTGATCGTAGTGCTACTGGTAGTCGGTGACTTGGCCGTTCCCTTGTACTACACCCTCCTCTATAACGATGACATACCACCGATAAGGTAACGTCGATAAGAAAACGGGGAAGTTCCCGACTAGTCATGACAAGGCCACCGTTTAATTATCATTCGCGACCTTCGGCTTTCTCATTTGTACAGTCGGCTTTCTGTAACTCGTACTTTGGATTTACTTCGTCAAAACTATTAGTATGTATAATAGTTACGAAAGATCAACAAAATCGATATTAATCTTGTTGCGCGAAACATTTTGTAAGAGGTTCCGTGAGATAATTCCCTAGGTGGTCGTATCCTCGTTTATCTTTAAATTATCGGTAAATCGTAATGGTTTTTTGTGTTAAAAATAGATGTTCCAGAACAGATAAGAAAGCTTGGCTAGTATCATAAATTGTTATCTTTTCATTATTCCACCCAGATCGAGTTAATGAAGTTTCTGGCGTTATATCTTGATACTTTGCATCGTTTATTTCTTGCCCTCCGTTTTTTTTTTTAGTTCTAATTTGTTTCTTTTATTGTTGTACGTATCCGTTTGAGGATTCGAGAATGAATATAATGAGTAGTCGGTACCAGGATTAAGTTAATATGCAATTCTCATTAGCAGATTCCAGTTAGCGATCAGTTAATTGCGTTTTACCTTTGCTGCTAATGAATGCACAACCGTGAACTTTTAGATACGTTTCGTTTATATACATGTGATTGTGTTTGTTTTTTTTTTTTGTAGACCTGCGTACGCAACTCACGCGCTCCTGGCGTGTTACGTTTTCCTGCCACTTACGGAGAATCTACACGCTTTCGTACTCGGAATCACGGCTACCATATGTTACCTAGCCACTCTCTTGTTAATCACTTACAGAAACACATTCGATTATAGCACGAAGGTAAAAATATCATACGTTTACTGCTTGTTGACGTCGGATCGTTAAAAACTGTATAAATGTATCTTCAAACAGCAGACTGTTCGGAATGATTAACTAATCAGCTGACAGAGTAAATTTGTCATTTTGAATGATAGTCTTGGTATCTTTCACAGAACAACAGTTAAAATCAAAGTATAAAGAGCTACATTTTTAAAATTATTTTATTCTCTTGTTATCAAAAAATTTTCTATTGCAATATTCTAATTTGGTTTATAAATATTTCAGATCATTACAGACACTATATACTTTGCTTGCGTAAATGGTCTCGGATTGTACTTCAGATTTATGAATGAAATTGTTATCAGACGATCGTTCCTAGATCACCGCAAGTGTGTAGAATCGACACTGCGGTTGAATTATGAGAAAGATCAGGAAGTATGCTTCTATAAACGAGTTTCTTAGAATTGATGATTAAGTATTATCTCATAAAAACGAATAACAATTTTCAGGAACAACTTACACGGAGTATATTGCCTCAACATATAGCTGCAAAAATAAAGAAAGACTTTAGAGATATTTTTAGATTTATAGAAGAACATAAAAAACCTCCTCCCAAAGGACGTCCTCATAAGTACGTTTATTTCCATAATAAGTAAATATCTTCCATCGCAAAAACTTCAAACTTGTAATAAGTATATTCATTGGTTTTCAGTGATTTATGCGTCGAAACGCACAACAACGTAAGCATTTTATATGCTGACGTGGTGAATTTTTCCGGATTAACCGTGACATTGCCCGTACGAAAATTAGTAGAGACATTGAACGATTTGTTCGGTAGTTTTGACGAGGCTTCCGAAAGGCATAATGTTCTGCGTATCAAATTCTTAGGTGACTGTTACTATTGCGTAAGCGGAGTACCAACTCCGAATTCTCAGCATGCAAAAAACTGCGTAGATTTAGGTAAATGCATTTTAAAATATATATATTCTTATCCATTCCTCTTACTTTCACTTCTTAGAAATTTAATAAAGCTTAATTAATTAGGCCTTGATATGATAAAGATCATCAAAGATGTGAGAGCAAAAGTACGTCGAGAGAGCGGTGTGGATGTAAATATGAGAATAGGAGTTCACTCGGGCAACATAATATCGGGGATTCTGGGTAACAACAAGTGGCAGTATGATGTCTGGTCACGCGATGTCGTTATAGCTAACAAAATGGAGCAAACAGGAAAACCCGGAAAGGTTCATGTTACGCAGCAAACATTGGATCTCGTGAACGCTAACGAATATGATTGCGTTCCGGTGGAGTCCTTGAACGACGAGGTTCTCAAGAAATATGGAATTCGAAGTTACTTGATAACACCTTCGACTCCAGACCCTCCGTCTACGCAGGTGCGTATTTCCCAGTGGCGTAGGAAATCCGTGGTAAGCGAATGTGAATGAAAAATTTGTTTACACTTAACAATGTTCAAACAAATTCCTACGCCACTGACAATATCTTCTTAATCGTTGAACGAACTTCCGTCGAGGGTTTCGCATCGTTGACAGGCGAACCATGTTGCAGAACAGCGAGAACACCTTGACAGTCATGACTCCAAGCACTCCTCCGGTGTCCAACAAGCATTACGTGAGATTCTACGTACGAAGCAGCGTTAATAACGCTGCCTCGAGAAGCAGTAGACGGCTTACTGCTACTATAAATAATCACGTTGATATGTTCGCCGGCTCTTGTAGACGACGTACGCACTTTATGGACTCTTGTTTACGAGATTATCATCTGATGCTCAAAGCCGCAGATGCGGAGATGGAGAATGCTATTAAGAAAATGCCTCTCACCAAGTGGAAGTAAATACTCTCGATTTCTGATTCATTCAGGAACTCTGACGCGTTCTATATAAAATTGAAGATAAACTTTTTTGATGACTTTCTAGGCAATGGTGCAAGTGGGAAGAAATGAATCCAATATTTTTAACATTTCAACAATGGAATTGGGAGATACCGTTTCTGAAAGAACCAGACCCGCTTTTCAAATTCTATATCGGTTCCGCTGTTTTTGTTCTGATTTTTATGGGACTCATTTACCTGGTGCCTACATTTTCTCTTTCTAAGTACGTTTTCTTTGCAAGAATATTTATTAACAATACGGATGAAATTGGGAACGTTTTTAGCACTCAATTAATTTATAGGTGGCATTTGAGCACAACGATTAGTTACGCTACAGCGATATTATTTTTGATTGCTTTATTGCCGATAGCTTGGATGCACTTCGCATGGAACCGATATAAGGACCCACATGATGAACATGAAGGACACATACCGCATCCTCGCAATAAATTATTATGTTTTCTATATCAAACTAGCATAAAGGTTAATATTCTTGTATATTTCATTTCTCATATGATTTTTATAGTATTGAGTATTATATTATATCTTTTACACTATACTGTAGGTTGTTTGGAGTGCATTCCTCAGGACAGTGCTATACTTGGTAATAACGATAATGCTAGCAACGTGCGCCATGTTTGATATGATTGTAGGTTGACAGTATACATAAATACTATATTAAATATTAGATTATTAATTAAGGTATTCAATTGTTATATAATTTCAGTTTGAATGCAAAAATGTGAATGAGTTTGCAAGTAATAATATAACATCCAGCGTATTGGATCCTGATGGTATGAAACTTGATTGCGTGGCTACACCTTGGGTAAGATTGTTTAGTAGGTACTTGTATGCTGTAGATTCTCTATTAGCTTAACTTTCCAGAACATCAAACAATGTTTTTAATTTCATCCAACGATTGTTTCTAGCAAATGACGCAAACTTGCTCCTTGGCAATTCTGACAAGCTTTCTGTTTTTGAGACTCCATTATATCCTAAAGTTAGTAATAGGCATCATAGTAGTGATATTTTATTCGTGGAATGTTTGGGTATATCGTTCAAATTTGTTTCAGGTAATTCTAATCAGCGTCTTTATAATTTGTTACGGTATTTGTAAGTGAATTAGTTGCAGCTCTTTTTTTATTTGCAATTTCTTTCACAGTCAGGGGAAAGATGGAATCCATATTTAGAACCAAGACTGGCTCACATTTTAAGCATAGTTTTCCTTGCTTTTTCATTGCATCTCATAGATCGTCAGGTGAGCGTGCTCAAATTGACAAGAGCATTATTTCTTCTCAAGTATAATACACTACTCGTATATATTAACTCGAGTAAAAATTTATTCAGGCAGAATATCTAAGCAGATTAGACTACTTATGGAAACGTCAATTGACCAAAGAACAAGATGAAGCATTCCATACGAGAAACGCTAACAAACTTCTACTCCGTAATATTTTACCAGAACATGTTGGTATGTTAATTTTTAAGTGATATCAAAATGCAATCAATTACGATTGTAATTATATCACGTATAAATTTTATGTAGCCGAGTTCTACTTAAACATGAACAGAACAGAAGAAAACGAGCCCTATCACGAAGCTCATAATAACGTGGCCGTCATGTTTGCTTCATTAACGGATGTATCCATTGATGGAAGTAATACTCTGGCAGATTTAAATGAGATCATATGTGAATTTGACAAATTATTATTTGAGCCATGCTACGTTTGTCGAATTGAAAAAATCAAAATTGCTGGTAAATGAATAAAATGAAAATAAAAATTTTTAAAACGCGTTGTAAAGATATAATGAAAGAACGTTACGATCGTCTTAGGTACCACCTATATGGCAGCTTGTGGATTAGAAGCCAGTCGACGAGATTCGATGCGTAGCACAGTAAGTGAGGAAAATTTCAACGACAATGTGGTAAAAGTCATGGCTCAGTTCGCAGCCGAGATGATGGCAGTTCTAGATAAATTGAAGAGGAAATCTTTTTATACATCGAAACCTTATAGGTATATGTATAAATCATAAATCTATATTCATTTATCTGAATTGTTCATGAAAATAAAATATTGTTTCAGACTGAGAATTGGAATATCACATGGTGAAGTAACAGCAGGAGTAGTAGGCGCTCAAAAGCCATTGTATGATATTTGGGGTGATGCAGTGAACATGGCATCGAGAATGGATACGACAGGTGTTCCAGGAAAAATACAGGTTCGATTAAAACTAAATTTTAGCTTAATGAAGTATATTTTTTTTATTCAAAGCCATTTTTTGGATAACGATCATTTACAGGTTACGGCAGAGACTGCAGCTGTTCTTGAACAGCAAGATGTTAAGTGTCACCTTCGAGGAGAAACGTATGTCAAACCGAAAGGATTCGTTACAACATACTTTGTTGGTATCGACGATAATCGACAACTTCAAAGAGCGGATTCTATCGAGGAGACTAGTCTGTGATCGAAACGCTCTAATCAATTACTGTGGTCATAATGTGAAAAATGAGATATTAGGTATCTAAGTGAACATATAGAGACACAAGAAAAAACCAAAGAAAATTTAAAAGACCAAAGAATCGAGGAAAAAGAACGCAATCAATGACTGCGTCACTATGTGGAATACCTCAACTTATTCAATCGATTACATATGTGAAGTATTTTGCAATTATATGTCATAAGGCCGATTATCGAAAAAATGATATACGCATCATCATTACAAATCGAAGATGCCAATTTTAACAGCATTTTTTTACATAGAGAAATTGAAAATGATTTTACTTGATCATTATACATGTAAAAACAGCTTTATACATAATAGCATACATTTAAAATATCTTCTATTAGCGTTTTCCAATTTGTAAAGAAATTCATTTACGTGAAAGATGTTTTACGTGAAAATTTATTAACGCTATACTTTATTTCATTCGGTCATTTGAATATTCATATTGTAAATAAGTAAAATTTCCAAATGGTGATCTTGGAAAACGCTACCCTAAACAATGCACAATCCATTGAAAGTATGAAAGTCTTGTAATTGGTGACAAAAATATTTTCAAGAGTGACTCTTTGCAAATGACAATTCGAAAGATAATCAAAAGGACAAGAATATAACATTTTATTTATATCGATGCATGCGAATGATAATGATGTTTTTCAACTGTATGTTAAATGTACATACAATGCTCCGCATCTGATTAACAAAAATGTAGCTAGTTCGAAATATTTATTGACATAGGTTTTTCCAGGGTCATGACAATGGGCGAATGTTTTGAAAATTGATGTACTTATAAACATATTTTCACGATGTTCACTGTAAAGCTAAAAACATTTCATAATATCAAAGATGTTCATAAGTTTCAAAACTCAGCCTTGAAATACCTGGACGGCTTTAAGTTCTATTTCGTTTATGTTGAACACTAAATTTTCGTTTAAATACGATCATGCGATGATATCACAGTCTCATTATTAATTTGTTTCCAGGCATAGTTTAAATATTTTGTGAAAATTCTTAATAAGTAATTGAACAAATCAGGGTGGAATTTTCATTACATAAAGATTCTTGCTTTTTAGCGATTAAGCAAACTGATCAATACAAATATAAATCCGCCCCTCAAATCGCGAATCTAAACACATAAGAGATTCGTATTTAATGAATAAGTAAAAATAATTCTTATCACGTAATAACAATGGATTTTTACAATAATGTCCACAAACTATGCCCAAATCATTATGTTCGCTTTATGAATCGTTCTAGTAGAACGGATACGACAATTTTTTAAATATATCATTTCTTCCTTAATTTATGAACCACACATTTTATAAACTAAGCTCCCCATCCTGGTTATAAGTAGAACTATGAATTTATTTTTCTATCGACTATATTATTAGTGTGACAAACGCTGCTTTCTTTCTTTGTAAATATTTTTGTATATATTTTTTAAATATTAAAAATAACGACCAATGTGATTGAAATAAAGTATTTATTACTACATACACAAGGTGCAAACGTAATTTATAAACAAACAAATGTAAAGGAGCATTATAGCAAATATCTATATATACAATCCAATAAAACTCTTAATATTTAACTCTTTATATCTCTATTGTATTATAGTTTTCCCCTATATAAGTCTTTATTCTCGTGATATCTTAATCCTTTCTATTGTTCTTTTTTCTTCGTTTATTATTTTTTTATAGTCTTACTTGTTCTTAGTTTCCTACCACTATAGTTTTGTGCAATCTGTCGGAACGAGATCTTGAGATAAAGAATATTACCCATAGCAACAGTATAATTAGGAGATACTTTTATCAAAACAGAAATTACTAATTATTAACTATATAAAAAGCTTTTCATTTCGATACAAAGAATACTAAAGAGATCATGCATCTATTTTATTAAATCAATTTTTTTAATACTGCCCCTTAATATTCTTATATTTTTATATAGCAGTTTTTAAGATTTTCTAACGCTTATCGCATTCGACTTTTCATTTTTTAAATCTACGAAGACAGTTTTCCATGATAGAATCGGACTATAGATATTTATAAAACTAAATTTTAATTAACTTATAGTAACAATATTTTTTAATAATCATTTATAAAGTTCTAATTAGTAGAAAAAGTAATTTCCCTATCTATAAAAGGGTTAAAAAACATGCAAATTAATTACATGCATGCATGTTTCATGAATTTTTCCTTTATGTAAATTAAAATAATTCGCCAATTTTTCAGCAAATGGCTACGAAGATGGTTTTACATGCGTAATGGCCTCGTTTTTTCGATCGGGAGTGGCATTTATTTATCTGGATACAATTCGTGTGTAGGACTACGTGTACACCGTGACAGATGGTGACACACACTGACGACTATATTCATTCAGACTTGGCTTAGGGTTTATCGATTTACTCGAAGTTTTAGAGCTTCGCATAGTGAACTTGGTTTATTTCGAGCGACAACAAAAAGGTCGATGCGTGTGAAATCTTTGCACTAGAGAAATCGTTAATTTTTCGATGGTAACCGTATGAATCATCTTGCAAACAGATCATACTCGCTAGTCATTTTGTTGACAACAGTGGAATAAGATAGATAGATAGATAACAATTCTTTACCATTTTTGACGTTTGGACTGTCATCGTGTCCTCTGTGATTTTTCACGAAACCTGGAGTTCTTTGATTCACGCGCCGAGAAACTGGACAGGATAATAAGTAATCGTAATCTTTTTTATCCCAAAGAATATCACCTTCAAATCGAATCCTGTGTGCTTTTAGAGTAAATTACGAAAGTGATTTTTTATTGCGAATGACTATCTTAATGCGTTAATCAATGAGGGTATAACCTCTAAGGAGGTTATAAAGAATAATTGAAGAGTGCTTGTAGAAAACAATGTAAGTGCCAAGAAACAAGTTTTTTTAGGAGAAAAAGAGAAGTTATACATTAATGTAGTCCAAATTCATGAAAAAGAAAAGTGTATCCATAGAAAACCCTGTATGTGCCACTTCTTAGTTGTAATGAAAACTCAATGTTCCATTCATTTAGATAGATGGCATAAACAAAAGTCAAAAAACAATTAATTAATGTTTATTGACACTTATATTTTCTTCTATGGCGGCGACACTATGATACCATCCTCTAGCATTATTAGTAACTATTTAGAAAGGGAAATTATACTTGAATTCTATACTACAGTATTCTCATTAATATATGGAATATTTTCCAATAAAAAATCAAAATTATTCAATTTTGGTACTTACAGTGTTTTCTACAAGTACTACTCAATCATATCTTAATATATTTCTAATCTTGTTTAAGTAACACAAAAGTCAACATGGATATTGGCTTTTCGTCTTATCACAATGGTGGACCTGCAAGGGAACAAGATTTTGGCAGATTATCGCAGACAGTTGGAACATCAATTTTGAAGATATCTCAAAATGGTAAATATATGGACTTTATTTGTTGAAAGATATGTTCAATACTCATTTTGATTTCTGTTCGACAGTATCTTCCATGCAAAAGATGGTTAACCAATTGGGTAGCTCTACAGATTCTCAAGAGCTACGGAATCAATTGTAAGTTGTTATCAAAAAGTGTCAATCAATTGCATTCTATGAATACATATTTTATATAATGTATTTTTTAGGCATCAAATACAACATTACACACAACAGCTGGCAAAAGATACTAGTGTGCATCTTAGAGACTTGGCTATATTGGCTAATAATTCAGGATCTACTAGTCCTGGTGAACAGAGACAGCGTAAAATGCAAAGGGAACGTTTGCAAGATGAATTTACAAGTGCATTAAATTCTTTCCAAGTATGTTTATTGTGTATTTCATTTACATTGTTAGGAAACACAATGGAGTGACTTTATGATATAGCAAAGCATTATGTATTTCTAATTTGTTTTATTCAACAAATTTCCTTAGCAGGCTAGCCTGCAGCCCACATGCCACGTGCGGCAGTGACACATTCCGTCCGTGAAAATTTATTTGTTAGAAATCGGTCATTGTTCGTTTTCATGATAGTTTTCATGACAGATGGCAACGTGTCATACAATCATATCACAAAGGGTCTTCTAGGATCTAGATGCTCGTTACTAAGCCTAACAGTTCTTGGTACTTCATAGTACTATGACCCTGTTGCCAAGCCACTGTGTACTGGTCACCAACTCCTTCACCCCCGCTCCAAGGACAAGTCACACTACGGATGCACTGGAAGGGGGTGACTGCGGCTTGGTCGCCGTTAGGAATAAGTTAATTGCCTCAGCAGCTCATATTCATAGTCATAATCTTTCGTTAGCTAGTCTTCATTGTCACCCATAGTTTATCACTTTAGTTAGTTAGCAGTTATAGTTTATTTGTTTGTTGAAATACATGATTTCTAGTCTCCAACATACACTCGTGTTCTTTCGAGTTGTTTTATATTAGTCGGCAGATCACGTGCAAAATTCAATAAATTCCGAACGATCCACAAAGGTCAGCCGCGGGGAATAAGTATATATAAATTAAATCTTTTAGGCAGTGCAAAGGCTTGCAGCCTCTAAAGAGAAGGAAATGGTTAGAAAAGCAAAAGCAAGTGCAGGTATTACTCCATTTGGAGAGAAGAAACAAGAGACATTAATAGAGTTACAAGATAGCAGAACTCAGAAGCAAATACAGCAACAGCAGTTAAAAGAGGAACAAAACTTGCGAATGTTGGAAGAACAGGAAGCAAGTATAAGACAATTGGAGGTACATTTCTTTATTTTAACGATATGTTATGAATTTCCTGAGTCGATACTATAATGATTTATTTATTTTGCAGAGTAATATTAGCGACATCAATCAAATTTTCAAAGATCTCGGTGCTTTAGTATATGATCAAAGAGAAGTCATTGATTCTATAGAGGCTTCTGTTGAAAGAACAGAAGTATCTGTCCATGAAGCTACTTCACATGTAAGACAAGCAAGTATGTATAAAAATAAACTGCGCAAGAAAAAATGCATACTCGTTCTTATTGGAGCAGTCGTGCTGTCTATATTAATCGGAATCATTGCTTGGCAAAGCTCTTAAAGTATTTGATGGTACAAAATGACGATAAAAGACGTAGCTGCACTGCATCTTAACTGCAAGGTACCATACTTGGTGTATTTTCTGAAAAATCTCCTGATTTAATTAATGTCGCTTTACGAATATGAGGGAAGAGTAGTACTATCAATCAATGGAAGCGAACGTAACGGAAAAAACTTGCATCACACTATATCTTATTAATAACATTCTTATAATTGTGATAATAAATGGTGCAAGATCTATTTTACGAATAAGATGTGCAACGGCAAGTCTAAGACTTTCCAGTCCATTTGTACGTTTCATTACTCAATATGTAATATTAGTGCATAAATACATATATAAAAAAGAAAATATATAAATATATACGTATATACGTATATAGGTATATTCATGATATAGTTGTGATTAATAATTTCACATTATTTTATGGATTATAATCTGTGAATATAGAGATTCATTTTGAACAATGCCAGTCTGCATTTTGAAAACTGAATCTCACGTGAATTGTACGAATCGGTAAGGAGTGAATGTATCGGTATTATCATTGTATAGTATGCAAATTGCGAACATACTACAAAGATTGTTCTTATCTGTAAACATTAAGATAAAAAAAATCAATGCGGATATTATGAAACAGCGGAGTATATGAATGAAAAATCAATGTAAGCTAATTGTATTATATTTAAGAATGTTGATTTATTTTAGCCAAAATGTAATAAATCATGTAAAATGAATTACATATATCAAATTTGAACAAAATGATTTATTATTACTGAATTTAACAATTATTAAATTATTTTAAGACAAATTTTTACTTCATTTTATGTTTGATTAATGTAATATTAAAAGTATATATTAAATCATCTTATGTATTAAAAAATTTACTTTAATCTTCAGTCTATCATTTTATACATATTACAATATATGTGTAGGATTCACGATGATTCCCGCGTGGTAAGAGGAAGACCGGACAAGACTTCGCGCCGCACAAATAGAGAATGCCGTTATAACGAGTTTATTAATAATGCCAATAAGATTGGTGACAGAAGTTCGCAAATAGTACGCGCGTACTATAGTAGTTAAGGTCTTGTAGAAAGAACAGTTTATAACGTGAAAAAAAATCATGGCACTCATGGTTACTTATAACAAAAGGGAAAGCATGTGTTGCGAGTACCGAGCTTCGAGGCAGAAGAAGGAAAAATAAAGGACGTCATAGGCGCAGTGCTTTTATAAAAAAGTGTTTATTCCTGGCACGGCACAAGCGTTTGCTTGTGCCTGCCAAGCCGCGGTGCTAGTGAGTTCTGGGGAGTTGGCGCCAGCGGCAGAGCGCCCCTATGTAAAAAATATTAATTGAAATGAAATTATATGACATATCGTTTCATATCGAAATGTGATGCGACTCATCGATTGTGTGTACATATGCACTTAATACTTTACTACTTATATATGCTGTATATGTATATATATGCTACCTATGTAAGCATTCACCAGTTACATCCGTGTCGTTTGACGGTTTACATCTATGTTCACGCAATATGGAAGTGTATTAATTGTTTTGACATTCGCACTCCTAAATTAAATATATCGAAATAATAAAAAAGAACACGTACCAGACAGAAGTTTTAAAAATATAATGTTGAAGCACATTTTTGGTGTAACTGCGATTGTATTAATATGTTTGTCAGGATCTGAGGTTAGGTTATTAACATAGAAAATAACAAAATCTAATTGTCGTAATACATAATCTCTATGAACGAATTACAGGCGCAGTATGATGATAAACGATGCAAATGCATTTGTCCTAGTCTTCCATCCGTTATAAATACAACGCAATCGTCGTCAGAACGAAAAACATATATTATAAATGTTCCACCGTCTGAATGGTAATTGAAATTCCTAATACTTAATTAAGAAGCTTAATTCCATATGTGTAATATGCATAAGTTATCAATGTCATATGTATGTAACTTCATATAAATTTTAATCCGCAGTAAATGTGAAAATGTTGTATTGTCAAAAGTAGGAGATCAGTTAAAAGGTAAAGAGGAAATCTTTTGTTCACGATGTGATTGTAAATATGAAAACAGGAATACCACCATTATCAAAGTAAGTCTTTTTATTATTTCTCATTTAGTAGAAAGTTTATGAAATAATTTGTTTTTTCAGATAGTAGTGATACTTGTTATTTGGGTTATATCTCTCTTAGTAATTTATATGTTATTTTTGATTTGTCTGGATCCATTATTAAATAAAAGAATTCATAAAGCTTCAACAAATATTGGCTATCATGAACACAATAATGAAGATGTAAGTTAATATGGTTTATTATATACATTAAAGTCTAAAATATCAGATATTTAGTTTCATATGTTATAATTATTTAAATCATCTTTGTTTCAATAGGACGACTCTTCAACAGCTCCTGGAACATTTCATGCCATGGGCGAAAGAGGTAATGTTTTAAATCGTGTTGGTCATCAACAAGATAAATGGAAACGTCAAGTTCGTGAGCAGAGACGTAACATTTATGATCGGCATACTATGCTTAATTAAAGTGTACAATTCTGTTTATAGAAGGAATCAAATATAATAAATAACAATACAAGGGCTGTGACATTTATTTGATGGCATTTACAGTTCTGTATATATAATTTTTTCAGATTATCTTACATATAAATATGTTTAATTGCTTATATGAAATGATAAAAGTAAACAATTGAGCTATTTGTAAATGCTAACAAATTTTGTTATGGATGCTATATTGGTATTACATCAAATACATAACTAGTGATTTCTAAATTCTTTGACTAATGTATCAAACAGTAAAGTATTAAAATGTGTTATTTCTATTGGTAAGTGTATATATATTTTTGTGAAATATTTATTTAAAAATAAATTGAACTATTTTACAGCCTGGTATTCATGAATTGTTGCATAAATAATTTTAGTATATGGAACATTACTTTCCATAGCATGAGTAATATTCAATTTGTAGAAAATCAATACAATTTTACTTGTTTAGATCAATTCACAATCATTCAAAATTTGAATATGAAATTATTTAACATTATTTGGAAACTGTAGACGAGTCTTTATCATGTAGTACATCTTCAAAAATGTTTTTGAGTGTATCATACAAAGTTAAAACTAATGCTCCACCAGTACCTCTGAGAATATTTGACAGTGAACCTTTAAAAAAAGCACCAACACCTTCTGCTTTGGCTGTTTTGATCCAACAATCTAATGTATTTTTATACATGATTTCTCTTTTACTACGTCCTGATTGCATCATCATACGTCTTCGAACTGTATCAAAAGGGTATGACATAACTCCAGCCACTGTTGTTACTACCTATAAACAATATTACATCTGAAAGTTTGAAAATAATCTTAAAGTAATAAAAAATGACTTACTTGCGCAATTAAAAAGGTAATATGTAGGGGAGTATTTTTTGGATCAGGAAGCAAGTTTTTTGTAGTATCATAAAGACCGAAATAAGTAGCTCTATAAATAATAATTCCTTGAACGCTCACATTAAATCCTCGATATAAACCAATAAGGCCATCTGTCTTGAAAATTTTTACTATACAGTCACCCAGACCTTTGAATTCCCTTTTATCTCCTTGTCCAATATCTGCAGCCAATCTGCAAAGTACATCATTATTATATTATCTAGAGCTACATAAAGGTAAATGTATTACCTTGTACGAGCAAAATCAAGTGGATATACAAATAAAAGAGATGTTGCTCCAGCAGCTCCACCGGAAGCCAAATTTCCAGCAAACTGTCTCCAAAATGCATCTTTTGGAACACCTTCCAAGAATATAGCTTTGAATTTGTCTTTAAATGCAAAATTTAAAGCTTGAGTTGGGAAATATCGAATTACATTAGCTAAATTCCCTCTCCAAAAGCTAAGAAATCCAGTTTCTTTCGGTATACGTATAAATGCATCCATCATTCCTAATAAAATGAAAATCATGGTAAAGCATAAAAATATTATTTTATTTTGTATTGAGAAACATACCCTTGTACCGATCTTCTGGTCTTATTTGTTTTGAAGTATGTTGAACTTGGAGTAATAACTTTACCCTTTCTAATGGTGCTACTGCAGTTTTTGATACAGCTGCAGATATCCCACCAGCTAAAAAATCTATTATAAATGACTTGTATGCATCCATATTATAAATTTTTTAAGATGTATCTTTAGAGATAAATTTCAGTTTACAAAAATAAAATCGGTTCAAATTAGGGATCATAATGTTAACACAATTTCATAGATCAAATGATTTTATAAGTTTATTTCGACATAAAACATATTTTCATTATATTGAAACTATTATAAATAAATATTAACCCACATATGTCATGAGCTTTTTTACAATGGTTTAGTTTGTAACTTCTATTGTTTTTTGTTTTTGTTTTCGACTTATAGCAATGGGATGGGCAAATTAATACACAGGAAATTTGGTTTTAACGTTTAATCGCTTTACATAAAATTGAATCTTTTTCTCATTAATTTAAGGCGTTAAATTGGTCATATAAATTTTGTCATCAAAGCTCTCAAACGCATTTCAAGAACTATATATGACTATCATTCTTCTTCGTACAAAGAGTTTCAGATCACAGTAAATTCTAGCTAAAATATGTTAATGTATCTTTAAAGGAAAATAAGAAGTATAACTAAACATTTAAATTTCAGGGACTAGATATAGTTACTTAACATCAAACCACATTAAACAAGTGTTAAATATTAGCACTTCCAGTTCTAAAATGCTCATACCCATTAATTATATTAATTCTACTGAAAGGTATATATAGCATATTTAGAGGAATGTTCTGGCACATAGTGGCAAAGTTATATATGTATGGACAAAACTGGACCATCTTTGGTCAATATAAGATTCGAAAAGATATATTTGTATTTGTTTCTTTTCTCTCCTAAGTGCATAAAAGACTAATTAGAAATATAATAAACATAAAAATTTGGTACAACTTTAACTTATTTCGTCAAATAAAAATAGAAATCGTACTATGAGTTTCCAATATCCATTAAATAAAATACATTCACTGCCTGTATAACTTAGGCATTCATTGCTATCTATTGCATATCATTCAAGTAATGAAATACGGATGTTGTGCGAATATATTCACAATTTATAATATATTTTTAAAAATGTATATCATATTGAATATATTTTCTTGCAAAATATTCATTTAAAATTGGTACTAATAGAAAGTGATTTGTTATCTTCAATTAACTGGCAGTGAAAGTACCGAACGTTTTATCCAACGAAATGTCACTAAAGTTAAAACTTATAATTTGGCTCTAATATGCAACAGCATATTAAAATAAACGTGTATATCAAAGACTCATTTAATACTTAATAATACGAGTATGAATGTGGTCAGGAAGTATTAAAAACTCTTGTACCATTCGATTAAGCCGCATGAACAGACTGAAAAAGAATTATAATTATGATTCTATCTATTGGTGTATTTCAAATACGATTACTTTCCGTGATTAGGCATACCTTTGCAATATCCACACCTGTTAAATTTTTAACCAATTCCGGTACACGTGTCACTATATTAAACACTTCTTCGGTTAGCTTTTCTGCTCCAATGGTTCCACTTCCACTAGAAACCATTGTTATCTTTTTGGCTTGTGACAAAGGTGCCGCAACTTCAGCGGCAACCTATAAGATGCAAGGTGTAAGAGGCGTTTACATTACTCAATTAAAAAAAATCTTTGAAATTAAAATATAAATTCTTTTTCAATTACCTTTGGAAGAGTATCCAACATCATGTCTATCATAGCAGCACTCTTGTATTCATTCCATGCAGCGGCTTTTTTCGCCATTTGTTCTGCTTCTGCTTTAGCCTTTGCTTCAATGGCAAAGGCTTCTGCTTCACCACGAATTTTGATGGCTTCTGCTTCGGCTTCAGCTTCCATTACTAAACGCAGTTTATTAGCTTCAGCCATTTTTTCTAATCTGTGAATATATAATATTTATTAACACTTATTTATAAATTTTCTAAAGTCATTCAACTTACCTATATTTTTCTGCATCAGCAGGACGACGTACAGTTGCATCCAATTCTCGTTCGCGTCTCATCATTTCTTGTTCTTGTACTGCGATTTCTTGTCCACGTTCAACCACTTTTATTTGCATTTGTTCTTCCATAATCCTTTGCTTAGTTTTCGCAGCTTGCAATTCAAATGCCATCTCTGCTTCTGCTTTCTATAATATTAAGATATAAATCAGTGCGCTACTCATAGAAACAATGACAAAGATAAAAAGATAAAACAAAAGAGAAACGAAGATAAGAAAACCTACTTTGGTTTGCACTTCAACGTCATATGCGGCTTTCTTTAATTCAAAATCACGCTGCGCTTTAGCAATCTCAGTATCATTAAGAAAACGAGCAGCCATTCTTTGTTCTTCAGCGATGGCTTCGCGAATTTGAGCATCTCTGCGAGCTTCTGCTTCACCGATTCTCGCATCACGTTTCACCTCAGCTGTTCTTGCCATACCAAGAGCTTTCAGGTATCCCTATAAATAATCGATAAACATTTAATATGATATGATTAATAATATTGTATTTTCAATACGAATTTTATGTAATAACATTCATTTTAGCAATTACTTTGAATTCAACCTGAATTAAAGGCAGCATACAATAAGAATATCACACATATTTGAAACACAGAAATTTGCAAATGTGTATAGAATATATGTGCTACCACTGAAGCAAGCACTTGAGATATGCTCTAGTTCCCTCTTATTTGAATATTAATGATCTGTACTAATATTCTTTGAACAGCAGTGCAGTAGCATTATATGTAGTGATAAAACAAAATTTGAACGTACCTTTGCCCCCTGCAAGTAGCAAAACAAAAATGGATTCAATTTACAATGTACAAGAATTGGACTACATTAACTCATATTAATAAGAAATTACTTATAAATATTGCACAATTGCACTTAAAGGGGGACTTTTCACATCAAAAAGACTTTATACATTTTAGAATATTCAATTGTTTTGTATTTTTTGCATAAAAGTTGTTCCTGAATTCGTTAATAAGAATCAAACGCTGTTTAGTAGGAAGAAAAAATTAACTTACTTCTTCGTCTCGAATATCTTTTAAAGTATAGGACACAACAGTAATGCCCATATTAACTAGATCACTGCTTGCTACTTCAAAAACCTCCTTGCTGAATTTTTTACGATCCTTGTATATTTCCTATTTCATAGAAATAAAAGAAATTAAATGGAATTAATATTTATTTTCATCTAACAAGTTAACTAAAAAATTGTAATATAATGGTATGTATTATACCTCTACAGTCATGCTTCCCATTATAGCCCTTTGATGTCCTTCTAATGTTACAAGTGCAATATTATGAATTTCTTCTTCAGTTTTCCCAAGAAACTGTTCACATGCTGTGGATAACATTTCCTCATTTTGTCCTTGTATTTTGACCTTTGAATAAATACATAAATATTTGGTAAATAAATAGTCATTTATATATGACATTTATATATAAATACTCCAATTATATTAGAAATTAATACCTGTGCAATTCCCGTTACAGATATTGGTACACCTTGACATGTATACACAGTTGGACTTTCTACTTGTAAAGTCATAGTATTCAATGAAATTCTAAAAAATACAAAATTCGATTATAATAGAACAGTTATCAAATATTTATTATATCACTTCTTTATATACAATACAAAAACCAAAATTCTAAAAACTACATAATATATATAATTTTGAGCTTTAATTTTGTTATTCAATAAGTGTAACAACTTACTTTTGTACTTGTTGGACAATAGGCCAAACAAATACTCGACCACCAGGTACTAGTAGAGGCTTGCTGTAGCAACATCCTTAAAAATAAAACATGTAATTAACGAAGACAAATTTCAATGTATTATATGATCTTCTTTTTATATTTGTATTGTTATGTTATAATATAAGATAAATTACATTTAAAGAACAAATATACAATTAAATCATATAGTAAAATAACTTAGAATCAACCAAGCAAAATTAATGAAAAATAATGAATCTATATACCACTTAATTAATTTTTCTACTTTATTACGAACTAAATTTTCTAAATCAATTAATTGACAAAGTGCTCCTCCCATTGCGGCTTGATATGACATACTGAAACCGAATAATTTGCAGTAGAAATCGACCGATATAATTACCTGATACTACGAGAGCCTCATTTGGGCCACAAGTAACGAATCCACAACTCATAGTCGCGGGTGTAAAGAAAAACAATAGTTACAGCAAGTTTAAAGGGATTGAATTTCAGTGTAATCCCTCTACAGTCAATTGACGTAGCTACGATGTCGTCATTCTGCGAGATCGTATTGAAGCTTATGCCGAGTTTACAATACATGTCATAGCTACACGCTCGCTGTTAAGCTTTTATACCTAATAAAGTTTTGCATTGTATTTTATAGCATTAACCCATTTGCATCTGTAAGCAGAATATTCCGCGCATGACGATCGTCTCCTATCACTGAGGGCGGACTATTCCATGAGCCGCGACTTTCTTTTATCACTAACCGCGGAATATTCCACATATGACACAGTTCGCATTTTGCTATCAATTTGCAAGCATTTGAGCTATTTTCATTGCGTTCTTAACAAATTTTACTTTTGTTATTGTGCAGATCTTTCTAACTGCTGTTAAGAGTAAGTAGTGTCAATCTAAATCCAAATTTAAAAAATAATCTAATTTTATAATTTAAAATAAAATATAGTTGCCCAAATAGATTCTGACTATTTTGACGATTCGGATTCAAGTGTAGAAATAGGATATAATCGAAGACGTATCCATTATATTTCATCAAGTGATAACAGCGAAGTTGACAAGTTAACGTGGTAGTTTTGTAAATAGAGATTTTGTACGTAACTGTAAATACACAAAATCTGTCGAGAAGGGAAGTCTTTGAATTATTTTTTAACGAAGAATTAGTTAGAAAAATAATCTCGGAAACAAATAAATACAGAGCAACTAACGCAGATTTTATACCAGTTACAGACGATGAACTAAAAGTAATTATTGCTTTAAACATTTTAATAAGTTGAGTTCCTAAGCCCACTATTCAGAGTTATTGGACCAAAGATAAAAGCATAGAAACACCAAATTTAATAATGTTATACCTTTTAACTGATTTTTCGATATCGCTACAAATTTATATTTTTCAAGTAATGATATCTCCAACGACCCATTAAGAAAAATTCAAGAAGTTTCTAATATACTAAGAAAGAATTTCATTCGCATATATGTACCAAATAAAAATATATCGATTGATGAATCACTAATGCAATGTAGAAGCCGTTTACATTATATATAATTTATCCGAATTAAACGAGCGAGATTTAGCATTAAGTTTTATAAACTGTGTGATTCTAAAACAAGATACATACACAACTTTAAAATATATATAGGAAAAGACAAAATTAATACGTAGATAATATTGTACAAAGGATATTGTTTGTTTATTGATAATAGGTACAGTTCACCGACTTTATATCGGGAATTATATAATATGTAAATAAACGTATGTGGAACAGCGAGAATGAATAGCAAGGGGAAACAAAACATCAAAGCGATGCGTTGTATCAATCATTTTAAAAAATACCATGTTAACTATTAGGAAATCATTTATTATAGGAGTTAACTGTGTACTGTAGAAGTTAACAAAAATAATAAAACTGCCGATATACGGCCGCACGTGATACGAGCCAACAGTCAGTTGAACGACGCTGATGGCTGAACAGAGTAACTTTAGTAGAGTCATGAAAGCAAATGGGTTAATAATTAGATAATTTTTATAAGTCAAAAAATTTACAGTAATAAATTTAACGATACATATTATGTATAAATAATAAATTTTTCATTACATATAACTTATATCTTTTATTTCTATTTACAAATAATTTCAAAATCGTCTAAATTGTTTTTTGAATCTTTCATAATGATAATCATCAGTTGCTTTTTCTCCATTATCTTTTCTTTTACTCTTGTAATCATCTCTGGGCGCTGCAACCTTTTTTCTCTCATCAGAATCTTGTTTTGATTTCTGGAAATCTGTATCTTCTATGTTAACTAAAAAAAAAAAAAAAGAAAAAATAGAAGTCATTTTATGTTGTAGAAGTTGACTTATAAGTTAGATAAAATAAAATATGAAGTAAATAGTGTACATCTGTTGTGTTGTACAAAATTCACAGCCATATTTGTTGGCACAAATTGCGAGGGTCCATCTTTTTTTCTGTGCCTATCCCAAAGTAGTTTTAACTTAGCTTCTTCTGTAGCTTCAATATTACGAATCTTTGCTCTGAAAAGGTGAATGATTTATAAATGGAAAAAAAAAACATTCTTTTATATGCAATTCGTTAAAAAGAATCAAGTGTATATTTTAAAATCATATACTCTATTCCAAGATCCACTTCTGGAATACCAGATAACATTTGATTTGAAAGCATTTCTTCACTTCTGTGTGCAGAGCTTTGTCTTAAATGTTCAGGTACTGCTTGCAAAGCTGCTTCTTCTGGTGAACAATAAGATCCTTTGTCGTTATTTGATCCATTTTCAGTTGTACCCTCAGTTTTGCTTTTCCTCTTTGATAATTCTTCTTCGATATATTTCACCCTAAAAAAGTTAGAAATCATTAATTATGTATTTATTGAATTATATCAACATCGTAAATACAATATTTACATTTCTTCATCTTCATCTCGTTTATTAGTCTCTGCATTAAACTGTGTGCCAATTCCAGTTTCATATGCATCATTTTGTTTCAACTTTATATTCTTTAATACAGTCATATTTACCATTCCTCCAGTTTTTACATTAAAAGGGTCTGACTGAAGAAAGAAGAATCTTTCAGAAGGGAAGAACTTATTATATTTTATTTATTAATTTCAGTAATGTTTACCGTCATTACATCTGGTGTTACATTTTCTCCAAGGGCTAATCCAACAACATTTATACCTTTTGGTCTTTCACGAAGTTTTTGTATAGTTTTCATCTCTTCAACTTTTTCCCTAAATAGATATTATATTTATTACTAAAGTGTATAATCTACTACACTTCATTTGTTTGGATTTGTCATTTACCTAACAGAAGCTTCTTCATTTTCATTGTCATCTTCATCTGATGAAAGCTGTCGTTTCCTTATTGGTTTCCTTGATTTCTTTTTGAATTCTATTTTTTTTTCTTCTGTACTAGTCATCTATTTTAAAACAAATACGTAAACAAAAAATGTATATGCTTCATATTTTATTACTTTTACTAAATATGATTTTAAACTAATGACTTATGTCTTACATTACATATGTAAACAACTATTTACATCATAAACAACAATGTTTGTAAATAAATGATGAATGAATCCAGAGAAAGATAAAGATTTACAGATTATCGTACACTGTAAAGTGACACTTTTTATCTTATAGACTTTTAGGCAGTTTGTAAAAGTACTTAACATTTGTATTCCATAGGTTATAAAGATAGCAGATACGAATGTTACTAGAAAATATTCTATAGTTTCCTTTTAAGAATCCTAGTTCCTTTTTAGAAGTCTTAGTTCTTCTTAACAGAAAAGTTTCCTATCTAGGTTGTAGCTATTCGGTTGTTTATGGTACATAGTTACACGTGAGAAATACACGTGAAAGTAGATTGTTGTCAACTAAAATTACTTTAGAAACTAATTAAATATGAGAAATTAAATATAAACTTAAAAGTTTTCATATATTTTATCAACATGAAAAATAAGCCAATTCGTCATAAAGAATCAAATACATTTCAAGTATGTAGCGTAAATAATCACTTATTTTACATTAAATATTTTTTACGGTATTTCTTCTATTTTAGTTTAAAACATTTACCGAAAGAGTAAATGAAATTGATGTCGATGTATTTCATCGTGTTGCACATCGAAACGAGGAGAACGATGAAGAAATCGAAACGTATTTTCATCAAACACTTCAGAAATGGAATTTTCTTAACCTCACTGAAGGTTACTGCAGCTTTAAAAAGAAAGTTCGTGATATCGTAACACTTCCACAATTGGTTAATCAAAAGCAATTTGTAGTAGACACATTGATAGAATACTTAGCAAAGAAAGATGTTTTATTTCTACAACCAATCTTAGAGTAAGTATTAAATTAAAAGTTCTACCTAGCATCGACTTAAAGGCAAATGTGGATTAAAATAGCTTTTAACAAGCATTATCATATAAATTTTTCATTGCAGATTAGTTGTTGCTATGTCTAAAGACCTACAAAAGGATTTTTATGAATATTTTCCTAGATTTTTAACTGTTATTATTGAGTTATTAAAAACAAAAGACACAGAACAAATAGAATACACATTTACATCATTAGCTTATTTATTTAAATTTTTATGGAAATATCTGGTTAAAAATATAAAAACTGTGCTTGATCTGTTGCTACCATTGTTGGCAGATACACAGCCAACTTATATAAATAGCTTTGCAGCTGAAAGTTTTGCGTTTGTGATACGTAAGATTAAAGATAAAGATTCTTTCTTGAAGACAATATTGCATATATTGAAAAGTATCCCAAATGGAATACCAGGATGTGGTAAATTATTATTTGAAGTGATATCTGGTATACCAGGACAATTTCATTCATGTGCAGAACAAATGCTTTTATTATACTTCAATGCATTAAATAATGATTCTCTCAATCAAAGTTTAATGTTCATATTATTGAAGGAAATTATTAACTGTATGCTACAAAGTATACATCCACAGAAATACCAGGTATTTTGGTCTGTACTTTTAAATGTCATAGACAAATCAATTGAAGAGACTAAGCAGTTTCAGTCAAAAACTGGTAAAGAGAAAAGTCTGATTCTTTTGATGCAATTGATGAATATAATTGTTAATCATAGAAATGGAAAAATGGTTATAGATCCTGTACCTCTGATTAAAAAATTGTTACACATTTTAGATACTTTTGAAAATGAGAATGATGTGTTAGGAGAAGTTATAAATGTATCAGTTGCTATTCTTTTGGCAGCCAATGTTAGATTGATGCAGGAAACATCTAGTCAAATATTACTTAAAGTTATGTCTGTGAAAGATATTCAATTATTATATGGTGCTGTTGAAAGATTAATCCATTATTCATCGTTCGAAACTTTGGTATTGCCACATATAATACGACATAGCATTTCCATTGGTTTTAATGATGATACTTTACAACTGTTTACGAAGATAGTTCAAGCAAAAGTTCCTTTATGTCTCAATGGCATCAATTTAAACAAATGGACAAAATACATCTTAGATATAAGAGGTGTAAAATCTGATAGTATTAACTACTTCCAGAAGGAGTTAGAAATTTTATTGGATAATAGTATATCAACAAATGCATTAAAAATGTTAATTATTTTACCACATCTGAAACCTATACCAGAAAGATTTAAGGATATTTTAAAAAGGGGAATATTATCTTTGTATAAACGGATATTAAATGATATCAATACAGAAACTGAAATGATCAAATTATGTTTGACATTCTTAATGTCTTTAGAATCTGCAATTCACATATTGGAATCAGAAACTTTGCATCAGTTTATAGAAGAGAATAATATAAAAGTATTAGATCTAATTATCAAGTATCCTGATAATAAATTCATTTTAAATGCTGTAGATTTATGTTTAACATATTTTAGCACATCACAATACCGAGAAATGTATATAAATCGAACTGTGTTTGAAAATTTAAACAGCAGTATTGCAGAAAAATTGAGTTCACCTTTTAGTGAAATTCGCTTAATAGTAACTCATTTATATCTTTTATTCTCCAATGTTAGTGAAGTAAAATTGTCTATTACGAATGAGAAGAAGGAAACAGGTGTTATGGAACATATGTATTTAGCAGAATGTGAACCTATATCAATACATAGTTATCGAAGTAAATTGCTGCATTTACAAGCATTGTCATATGAAAATGAAGCAATGATAAATTTAGATTTAAAGTATTATGAACTTCCATTACGATATTTACTAGGAAATCTGTATATAAATTTTTCTTTACTTTGGGGATCTGTAAGCAAGATTATAGCTACTTTTGCAATCAGGGAATATGAACAGTTTTGGCCCATATTTTTAACTGAATTAAAATGTAATCACGAAGTAACTGTAGACTATAAACCATTATTTGAATGTACAGTTATTTCTGCAATAGAAAATGCAATACAAAAATGCAGTGATAAACCAGACTATGAAAATCATAAAATTCTTTTATGGAAATGTATGACAAATTTTTCACATTTCTGTGAGATGAAGAACAGAGATATAACAGTACTATTCATTGATTTTGTAAATGACAACTTTTTTAAGTCAAATTCTGAAGATGCAAGATGTTGTAGTATCTTAAAAGGACAAGAATCAATTGTTTCTAATAATAACATGGAAATTGATGAAGAAAATGAAAGTGATAATGAATCTGAAAAAAATCAAGAAAATGAGAAAGAGGAAAATGAAAGTGATAATAAATCTGAAGAAAATCAAGAAAATGAGAAAGAGGAAAATGAAAGTGATAATAAATCTGAAGAAAATCAAGAAAATGAGAAAGAGGAAAATGAAAAAAAAGAAACTACTATTTCTACGGATACAAAAATGAAACAAATAGGTACAGAGTCTAGACAGATAAATAAGATTGTAATAAGTAAGAATTATAAAGTGAAGCTCTTACTTGCCCAACTTGAAGTATTTGAAAAGATAACAAATCCAAGAACATTGTATAGGGAATCAGAGATGCAGAAAATTTTTTTAGACTTGCTGTCATCAAAAGTTCCTGACATTCAAAAGAGTGCTTTAAATTGTCTTCTCACTTATAAACAGAAATATTTAGTACCTTACAAGGAAAATTTGCTTAGTATAATTAATGAAAGAAATATGAAAAATGAATTGACACGTTTTAAAGTCGATAAAGAAAGTAATATTATACTGGAAGAACATCGCAATGAATTTATACCTATATTAATGCGAATAATTTATGCTAAAATGATTGCAAAAACAGGAATGAGAACTGGTGGTAAAGCTGGAGGTACTTTAAAACGAAAAATGATCTTACGTTTTCTATCTGGAATTCAAGAGAATGAAATGATCATATTTATCAACATGGCATTTAAGCCTTTTAAGAAATATATGCTTGAATTAGATAAAATGAATGATCATCAAATTAACTTGAAACAACTTACACAAACTATTATTAATACTGTAGATTTGAGTAACGTTATTCCACCTAAACGTTTGCAGAGCGCCACGAATTTACTTGCAATTTTAATAGAACAATTTGGTAGTAAGATGGGAAAGAAATTGTTACCCTACTTACTTGGTTTGGTAATATGTATTTTGGCAGAAGTAACTGGAATTTTACAGAAATCAGATAAAGTTCATGTTGGATTCTTACAATCTATTAGAAATGTAAGATCCACTTGCATCTCAATATTAGCGAGGTTCTTTGGTCACTTTGAAGATTATGAATGGAATGAATACGAAATGGATGCCTTGTTTAATGTAGCTGTATTTCCATGGTTAGAGAAATTACCTATTGAAGGTATTCACAGTCCTACTCCATTATTGAGACTGTTTATGGCATGGAGCCAGAACTCACGTTTTTATCCGTTATTTATAAAACATCGCGAAGATAATAAGTCTGTTAGTTCTCTTCCTTACATAATGAAACTTTTATTGGGTTCAAAAACTGAAACATCTGTTATCAATGCTATTGTTGAAATGATTGAGAAAATGGTAACACTGCAAGACTATGGAAAGACAAATGAAAATGACATGGAAGTTGATACACATTTTGTTCCTTTAACGCCTATACTTAATAATTTATCTGAAATAAATGAAGAAGCATTATCTAGTGGAGTTAATTATGGATCTACTATTCTTCTCCCACACGTGTTCAGTATTTTACAATATATTAAAAGTAAACTTGAAAAATCAACTAAAGGAATAAATAAATCAGAACTTGTGATTTTATCACGTATTTCAGAATTTGTGAAAGATGCACATGCATGTAATATACTTCTTACTCTTACTTTACCAATATTAACTAAAAAAGCTGGAGCTGGAGAGGGAGAAGAAACGATTATTGAATTAATTACAACCACAATAAATCTTGTAAAACAAGTGAAGGAACCAACAATGCACATGCGTGCAGTTCTACCTTTATTAGGTGCAATATCTGCAATTCCTGCTCGTAAACTCCTGTTGGAACTCTATAAAACAATTGTGGAAAAGCCTACAAAAGATTGTCGTGAGATATTAATAAAAAATTATGAATTAATAAGTGCACTTAATGCATGGGACCGCAGGTGGCTCGATCAACCAGATTTTCAAAAAAGATTGGATGCATTTTCTGAAATTAATAATGCAATAAAAAAAGATGAGATTACATTAGAGTTTGGTATAGCTATTATTTATAATTGTTATTACATTCTTAAAAATGAAGCAGATCTAGCATTAAGAGATAATGCAGGGCAGTGTCTTAAGCTACTTGGTTGTAAATTGGCACAGAAACATAAAGAAAATGTAGCAGATAGACGTTATTTAATGGACGATACAATTTTACCACTTATAAGAAAAGGGATAACTAGCAAAATTGAAATTGTAAGGCTTCAATCAATAGCTTTTCTGGGACATTTGGCTATGGAATGTTCAGACGTCCATCCTGTCTTACGGGATTTATCTGTATTAACTAATAAGACAGATCCCGAAGTAGATTTCTTCGAAAACATGCAACATTTGCAACTGCACAGGAGAGCTCGAGCATTTCTTAAATTTTGTAATACAGCAAAAACGTTGAAGAAGTCATTCAATCCGAGAACATTAACACAGTTTGTCCTTCCTTTTGCTTCTTCATATCTATGCAATGAAGCTTTTATTCACAAAAATAGTCTTATCGATGCTGCAATAGAAACAGTTGGTACTATATGCAAACTTCTACCATGGCATCAATATGAGATTATTCTGAAACATTACTTGGAAAAGCTAAGGCACTCTATTGAATTTCAGAAACAACTTGTTAGAGTCATTGTTAGTATTTTAGATTCTTTCCATTTTGATTTGTCAAAATATAAACTTGGAGAAGAATCTTCAGTACCAAAACCTACTAAAGAAATTGAAAAGGATCATGGAAAGGAAATAATTTCTGATGAAAAAAAAGAAGAAGAAAGCGTTGCAAAGGATGATGACAAAAATAATGAAAAACAAGTAGAAGAGAAATTAGATGAATCTTTAAATTCTGAAAATATAGATACTGTGGAAGAAACTGTAGGAAAAGTAAAAAATGAAACACAGGAAGAAGTACCTGTGATGGAAAAACAGATCATTCTTTCACAGAATGGAGCACGACGAGTCATATTTAGTATATCCAAGGAATTGTTACCTCAACTTCATTGTTCCATTATAGCGAGAACGAGTCGCGAAAGCAGTCACAAGATTAACAAGAAAAGAATTGCAATAGATAATGAAGAAGAAGAACTAATGCGAGTTCCAATTGCTCTTGCTTTTGTTAAATTACTACAGAAATTACCTGGGCATATTTTAGATACTAATTTACCAGGGTAAGTATATAGTATATACACCTCCATATAAAATTAAAAGATTATTAAATTATTATAATGAATTGTTTCAGAATCTTTATGAAGTTATGTACATTCTTGAAATCTCGTTTAGAATCTGTACGACGTGTTACTCGAGAAATATTACAAAAAATTATGATAACTCTTGGTCCAAAGTATCTTCATCATCTTTTAAGAGAAATGAATACTTTGTTAACAAAAGGTTTTCAAGTTCATGTCCTCGCGTTTACAGTACAATCAGTATTAGTTGTTCTGAAACCATATTTTCAAAAATTTGATATCAATGAAAATCTTCAAAGTATTTTATCTGTAAGTAATATTATAAATACATATTAAAATCTCAATTTTATGATATATCTAATATTCATATATTGTATTTTAACCAGGTATGTAAAGTAGATCTATTTGGATTAACAGCAGAAGAGAAAGAAGTAATAGGAATCGTGAAAAACATATCAGAAGCAAAATCTACAAAAAGTTATGACATATTTCATATATTAGCACAATATATTACTGAATCATGTTTGGTGGATTTAATCTTACCATTAAAAGAAGTGCTTATAAGGAGTCACTCGCATAAAACTGTGCAGAAGGTTGTGGAATGTTTCAGAAACATAGTACTAGGTTTAGCTGATAATATCTTTATACCATTGGAACAAATGTTAATATTCCTTTATGGTGTAATTTCTGAAAGTATCCCCGAGTTTAAGCCTGAGAAGAATGATAAAGAATTAACAGAAAAGAAAATAGAAATACTCAGTAGACAGAAACCAGATTGCTTTATCATACCTCCAGAACCGAAAAATAAAATGGGCATAAAGGCTACTTCAAAAACTTCAAAGAACACCAATGTTCATGTTATTATAGAATTTGGTTTAAAACTTTTCCACATTCTGTTAAAAAGAGACAAAATATCTAATACAGAATTTAAGTCCCTGATAGATCCATTTGTACCACACATAAGTGAATGCATAAAATCTCAACATGTGAAGGTAAATTTATTGTATTCTTATTGTAAATAATAATCGTGATCAATTGTTTGATATGTTGATATTATATTTTTTCAGCTAAGCACCTTAGCTTTACAGTGTTTAAACTGGTTACTTAAAATGGATTTACTTTCAGTACAAGAAACAATTTCTGATATTTGTTCGTCAATTTTTATTATTTTGCATAAATACGCTGCAGTTGGCCTAAGTAAAGGAGATAATTTTGATTTAGTAATGGCTGGTTTCAAATGTATGTCCGTGATTGTTCGTGATGTGAAACATTATGTAATTAGTACAGATAAATTGAAAGCCTTGATTATGTATGCTGAACAAGATATGCATAATACTGACAAACAAGCAACAGCGTTTGGTTTACTTAAAGCAATAATTGCTCGAAAAATGGTTCTTCCTGAAATGCATATTGTTATGGAAAAAGTTGCTGTTCTAAGCATTACCTCGGAACTAGAACATGTTAGAGTACAATCTCGTTCCGTTTTTTATTCTTACCTGATGGAATATCCTCTTGGTAAACATTTACAGAAACATATAGCATTTTACTTGACACAGGTTAGCTATGAAATGCAACCAGGTCGTCTTAGTGCTTTAGAGATGATTTACAGTATTGTTACAGGATTTCCAGTAGTAAGTACATTTAGTTTTCTCGTTCTTCCTCTTTTTCTATTGATTAAAGGAAATGAATCAAACTTATATATCAATCATAATTTCAGAAAACTTTGGTCTTGAAGTCAGATATCATTTTTATAATGGTGGGTGTAAGATTGATAAACGATGATAATCCAACATGTCGCAAGTTGTGCGCTAAATGTATTAAGGAAATGATTACACGTATACCTTATAATAACAGAAGCAAACTTTTTGATATACTTGTAGCGTGGTTAAAAGATCGTAAGGTAAATTAGTTGAAATTAAATCTTAAGAGTACACATTTAATGTTATAAAATTACTTGATTACGTGTTATTTTAGGTAATGCATCGAACATTGGGTGCTCAGTTATGCGGTATATTTGTAACAGTAGAAAAGGACACTTTTAAGTCTCGTTTAGATAAAATATTGCCGCTTCTTTTGAAACAATTTCACGCAGATTTTAATGATAGCAATGAACCTGGTCGTTTAGTGAAGTTACATACAGAAAAGGAAATGCAATTAAGAAAAGGGCATCATATCAAAGATCCAGAGAGAATGAAAGATCATCATATGTTTCAAGTGTTGCAATTGTTACTAAAAATATCGGCAAATTGTATGTCATTTCTAAAAAATGAAGAATATAAAAATGCTATTCGTTCATTTGCTGGTAGGTTTAATATATTACTATATTACTTAATTCGTGAGTGTTTAATATTAACAGAATTTTGTGTATTTCAGAATATAGTCAGTCCTTATTGGCACATCCTCATACATGGGTGCGTCTAGCAGCCTCTCAACTGATTGGATTTATTTTAGCTGTTCTTGATGTTGATAAAATTATAGACCTTTTAGAAAACCCTGAAAAATGTGAAACGGAAACCAGTTACATGTATTCCGATCCTATTACCGTTATAAAAAGTTTAAGTTTAGACTTAATTGCGCAACTACAGCCTGATATGATGTTAGAGGAATTAGCCGATCAGACTGTTAAAAATTTAATTTTTATCGCGAGAATATTAAAGTCTGTAAAACAGATTAATACTACTACAGATCAAGTCAATGAAATGAAAGATAAAGATAAGAACCAGTTATCGCTTCCTTGGCTTGTTAGAAGACTGAGAAAGGCTGTAAATATAGAAATAACCCAAGCCCCTAAGTCAATAACAGTGGTACAGTACCTATCATTATCCTTATATATGCTTCCTTATAATGTTAAATAAATAATTAGAATACAAGTGATATTTCTTTTTTTAGCGGACTGCTTTCTTTAAGTGGGTTGGTGGTGTTGTGGCTACAATACCCATGGAATATTTAAATGTGATACTTTTTAATATTATGTCACCAATTGTACGTGAAATATCTATTACAGAAGAAAAAAATACCATTTTAAGACGATTAGCTAAAGAAGCGAGTGTGATGATTAAGAAACGATTAGATAGCGAAGAATATACTAGATTATTGAGTCGAATACAACAGAATATTGATATTAAAAAAGCAGAAAGAAAGATAATGCGTACGCAGCAGGTAAATTTTTTACATTTTTATCTTTTTTTGTGAAATAAATGGTAAGAAATGATTAAGAGTATTAAAACTTTTTTTATTACAGTTTGTAACGGACCCGGAATTAGCTGCCAAACGTAAAATTGCAAGGCAGCAGAAAAAAAAAGAAGCTAAAAAAAGGAAATTTGATAGTGTGACAGGGAAGAAAAGGACGAAAAAACGCGCAAGAAAAGAAGTCGATTTGGATATTATGTAAATATTTTACAAGTAATTGTTACCATAAAATATGTCAAGAAAATATCTATTTGTCAAGTTTACTGTATTTTTAGTCATGCAAATTTAATGTGTATACGTATATAATTTGTCATATTATATCTTTTTAAAAGTGGATATGTAGATTTTATACATAAATATGTACATATGTATGTATATCTTTTATTATTTTTCAATAATACTAAATGAACATTTATTGTATAATAAAAAATACAGCAATTTATATTATATTTAAAAATATTAGGTTGAGTTATAAGTTCATTCATATTTTGCTATATCATGTCTTTTATAAAAAAAATTCAGATGGGCATATTTTTACATTTTTCAAATAATTTTTATAAAATTTTTCTACATGCATACTGTGGTGAAGGTGAAAGATGAACAATTTGGTACTCAACCCAATATAATTGAAGTCGGATCTTTTTATAATACATATAACTACCCTTATACACAAAGATATTCAAACTTTAATTGTTGTAATTTATTTTATAAATGTCGGATCATATCGAGCAATGATTTGAATTTAAAATTTTAATAATCTTTGAACATTATCGGACTTCGTAAAACTTATTTAATCTTGCAACACATAAATTCAATTTATTTATGTATTGTAATAAGGCATTTATCCGCTCTTAACAACTTACTCGAAAGATACATATAATTAAAAGGCTTTTTATTATCAAGTGACCATGATTACATAAATACGTTAAAAAGAAGGCACGTAAATATAAAATTTTGTCTAATTATATAGTATTCTACATGGTTATGCGGAAGGGGTTAATTACGATTTAATAGTGTTTGTGCTTATCGGGTAATCCACGTTATCGGCGGTAGGTCGGTATAAAAAGCTGAAACCGGAATTGAAACGTGAGAATTGACATATTAGTTGTGGACGAAAAATTTCAACCTATCGATCTATCGTCCATAGTCATTCTTCGGCAGAACCAATTTTAGTTCGAACGTTTTCATTGATCGCTCGTGTATCGAATCGTAAGTTCGTGTGAAAACGTTGCAGGATGTTTGCCACCGTGTTGCTAGCAATAGTGACGCTGATATTATTAATTATTTATTTAGTAGTCGGACAACATACGAGAAAAACCCCACCAGGTAATCACAGTTATTTCCTATCAATTATATCGAGTCACATTGCTTAGTCGATATCCTACAGAATTAGTGTATGGATCATTGTAGACCAAATCAATATTTTCTTTGAATAATTTTAACGTAACATTTATTTTGGATATACAATATAGTTAAGAGTTTTACCTTGCTAATATTTTTAATTTTTGGCTTTTACAGTAAAATAAAATTGACAATAATAATGTGTTATGTTACGAAAATTAAAAATATTAGATTATTATTGATCATGATAAGTTTTTATAATTTTTTATTGAGATATAAAATCATTAATTTAATACTGAATCAAAATGAATGAACTAGAAGAGTTAATCTACCAATGAAGCCGTTAGCGGTGAATGTAAATCATGCGGACGTATACATTACTCGGGTTGATTGGGTCACCGAACTGGTTTAAATTAGCGTCTTTATTGTTCCTCTAACGAGACTAATTCTTTGAGGCTTATCTGTTTTGTCTGAATTATTTTCAGAAATTTTTATTCTTAAAAAAAATATAAAAAGTAATACATGTACAAAAATTATCATATAGATTCGAATTTAGAATAATAGAATGATCTATAATACGCTTTCGACACTGATTATAAAATCTTCGAAATATTATTATCATAATATCGATATCTATAATATTGTTTACTACTATCATTTAGTACATATTTATATTATTATATAAATAAATTAGTATTATTTATATTTATTTTCAATTACTATAGCATTTATAAAATAAAGCTCTTTGAATTTTTCTTTCTTCTCTATTCTACTTAAAACTTAAATAATTAGTTTTTAATGCCCTAATCTCTGTTCACGAAATTAGTATTTTTTTTATGAAAGAACAAATGAATATAAAATTAAGAAATTAATAAATAGATAACAGAATATTGATCATTATATAAGACCATGAAACGTATTCTTTTTTCCACTTTTTTTCTTAAAATTTTATTATTTTTTAGGACCATTCTCGTGGCCGATTTTCGGCAGCCAGTTTCTAATGAAGCGTTTGATTCGTGAACTTGGGGGACAGCATGAAGCGTTCCTGGAGCTTTCGAAACGGTATGCTAGCGATGTCATAGCCGTGACTATGGGCAATGAAAAAGTACTGGTTGTTTCTGGAAGCAAACTGTGTGAAACGGTACTGAAGAATGAGGAATTCGATGGACGGCCTTGGAACGAATTTATCAAACTTCGAAATATGGGCAAAAAGCAAGGTATCAATGTTCGTGTTCGAATCGGAAAAAAATTGTAAACAGCAATCTTTTGACACAAAATGTTTTGAAAGATCATTAGAAATGAAATGTATATGTTTGAAACTCGTGAGAAGCCGAACGTTATTATTAAAAAAGCGGCATAAAGGTATGAAATACCGATTTTGGGATAAATAAATAGTTTTGTGCAAAAACTAACAAAAATTCCGAGCTGAAATTTAGCATTCTTTTTTATCTTTACGTAGACTATATTTCACAAAAATTTTTAAGCCGTACGTTTATATAATAGTAAATGAGTGAAAGAAAGGATGATTTTTATTCATTTGCAAGTTAACGTATAGGCCGATATTAATTTTATAGGTCTCATTTTGTAGATCTTCCCAATGCTTACATTTTTCAATGGAAACTCTTTTCTGTAAAATCATTATGTTTCTTTCAATAGGCGAAAAATCCGTCTTACGCATCTTTATGCTTTTTTTAAACAATGGCGCTCGTCTTTTCACGAGTCTCAAACATGTACGTTTCATTTCTAATTTTTGTGCAAAAAATTGCATTTTACGATTTTTCCTGATTCAAAATTTAATTCGTTTAGTCTGTAAATATATCTTAAATAATTGGTTTCACAATGTTACGATTTAAAATTCAAATTTTCCTTTTATAATTTTTAGAATAAGTAGTAAAATATTAAATACATTATTTATTTTATGTTATTTCCTTTTCCTGTAATAATAATTTTATATTTTGTTATTTTGCATAAATAACAATTCCATGGACACTTTATATTTATAAGAATGACGAGTGTTCAAATTCATCTATATATGTATGTATTCCGAATTACATACTATTTAATAATGTTTCTATTTTGATATATCTCCCTTATAATTTAAATGCTCAAATTAAGTTGTAGTTACGAAGATATTCAGAAAATAAAATTACGAACGAGATTACGATATCGTTTTATATATTCTTGTTGAAGATATAGCAGGATCATATAGAAATCTACTATTCCATCGTAAAGCTGAGGTTGTAAGCTGGATTGGACACTGCATTAATTAAGATAGATAAAAACAAAAAGCGCAAGAAGAAATATATCATCATCAAATAAATATGTAACCATACAAATATCTATTTCAAATGGAGTGCGAAATTTAGCTACAACAATTATACCAACAACAATTAATTTTCCATAAACATTTATCTTTAAAAATTATTTTATTTCTTATTATCTTATTCAGTTGTTTTATCATATATGAAAAATCGCTTGTTGGAACTTTATTTTTATTAATTTGGATAATCAACGTCCTATTGTAATTACGTATTATAATATTTCGCAATATAGCAGATGTACGAAATAGATGCAACTTGATTTGAATATTAGCGATATTATCGTTTCCTGTTATTATCGATAGGCATCACGATGAACGACGGAGGAGAATGGAAGGAATTACGAAGCTGGATGTTGCGAACCATGAGGGTTTTCGGTTTTGGAAAACGCGAGATGGCGCAAATGATTAGAAACGAATTGACCTTACTTTTGAATGAGATGAGTACAGAGGGTCCGCACAAACTAAGACCAATGATTACACCGACTGTGATAAACGTCCTCTGGTTTTTGACGACGGGAGAGTCATTCAGCAGGGGCGAAAGGTACATAAATACATGTGTTCTATTAGATTTCTCTACTTTGTGCAGCGCCGTTTTCACGTATTTGGTCTTCCATGCGTGTAAACGACTTGTTGGAATTGTTTATACGTTTGCCTAAATTCCTTCTCTTTCTATGTAATATAAGTTAATCATATTATTCATGAAAACATGTTGTACTTTCTTCATATAGAATTGTTAAAAAATCTTTTGAAGAAATTCGGAAGACAGAAATAGAACAGAAGAAAGGAAAGAAATGATTTTATTTTACTGTAGCTTTGTAAAATTCGCTTCATTTATGAAGAATTATTATTTCTTTATATTTTTTCTTTGAAAGAAAAGACAAAAATCAAACAATAAATCATCATAGAAACGAAAGTGATGATTCACAAGAATTTAGAAGCGAAACATAAAGTAGATCACGTATTTGGAATAGATTCAATCCTGATTGATTGTTCTTTCCAATGCAGAGTAAAGTCTTTTATCGACTTAATGGAAACTCGAGCGCAAGTCTTTGACATGATGGGCGGACTTATCTCCGCTTTCCCTTGGATTCGTTACATTGCACCCGAGTACTCAGGATACAACCTTTTGTGTACGCTGAACAAAAAACTCAAGGACTTCTTAATGGTGTGTCCATGACGTAAATCAATTATGATTTTACATTTATTAAGCACGCTGTTCATAACAATCAGCTTGTTATACGTGGATGTCTTTTTTTGTGCAGAATACTATCATTGAGCACAAGAAGAGATACAAGCCGGGAAGTGAAACAGATGTAATTGACATGTTCCTTCATGAAATGAAAAATCACGGGGAATCTAGCCCTATCTTCACTGGTGCGATCAAGTTTATAAGTTATTTCATTTATATTCGTAAACACGTTCATATCGTTTAATTCTATTAGAACTTCATTTACTATAAAAAATATTTTTAGTATTTTTCATGCAACTGAAAAATGGATAATTTAAAATTTTCCTTTGGTTCCAAGAATACCGATGTTATATGCTAATAGAGATATCCACGAAAGAGAAAGTATTCTCGTTAGAAGTTGTCGCGTACAATTCTATCAAACGTATAAGTTCGTTTTCTTACATAACATATTTTTCAGATGACCAATTGGTGGTACTGTTGATCGATCTTTTTCTTGCTGGTTTTACGACCACGAGCCTAACCTTGGACTTTTTGTTATTATCTATGACGGTGTATCAGGATGTGCAGCATAAAGTACAAAAGGAAATCGACTCGGTGATACCGCGTGACAGACTTCCTGAGGCGGAGGATAAAGCAAAGTAATCAAATTTCCTGTTAAATATTCCAACTTATCCATGTAGAAGTCTTTAGCTGAAATTACTAGTTTCTTCAATTTTTCGTTGAATCTTCTATCTTATGTTTCTTGTACAATTTTTGTTGGAATTCCTGCGTAGATGAGTACAAGTTGAATGTTCGATGAAGAGATTAGAGTAATAGAGTGTGCGAGAAAAATGAGATTTTTTGCTGTTATAGACTCCCATATGTGGAGGCTGTAATAAGCGAAGTACAACGAATGTGGCCAGTATTCCCTATAATTGGGCCGCGACGAGTTCTTCACGATACAATTCTTGACAAGTACGTGGTACCGAGGGATACCACCATTTTAGTCAATATGTACTCCGTCAATAAGGATCCTAATATCTATCCAGAGCCAGACAAGTTCATGCCTGAAAGGTTTATTAAAGACGACGTCTTCGAGCCAGATACATATTCTCTGCAATTTGGAAGAGGTATAAAATAGATTAGAACTTGCAATGTATTTTACAAACATCCAAAAATCTTCTGCCATTGTAGAATTGTAAAAATTTCTTAAAATATATAGTCCACATCAAGGTACAATAATACATAACAACGTAAATAAGATAATAGCACTGTTCATTCATGTTTCCGGGTATCTCTATGAAAGTTAGGAATACCTTTCACGAAGTTAATTAGTACAGTCATTGTGAGCTAAACGAAACAGTGACACAAAAAACTGGTTTTACTATGATCATTAAAAAAATGATTTTATTTATCGACACTTTCTATAGTTTTAATCATCTTAATGTGTTTGTCTCCAGGAAGAAGACGATGTCCAGGCGAAGTACTGGCAAAGTCCGCACTATTCATTTTGTTTACGGGCGTGATGCAGAAGTATAATCTACGTCCAGTTCCTGGCAAAGGACCAAATTCTGTACAAATTATATATGGCTTGACATCGTCCCCAAAGCCTTATGAGGTACTCGTGACGCCACGATAATATAGCAATCCTCGTTCTTGATATACGTATAATATCTTGCGAAACTTCTTGCATTTATAACTTCCATGTATCACGTGATCAACAGAAAGCACATCTATTCCTACAGAAAATTTCAATAGAATGTTCCATTTATGGTAAATGAAAAAAATGTTAATTGATCAGTATGAAGAATAAAACAATAAAGACGAGGTAAAATATATTGTTCTGTACATTTGTTTTAGCATCTAAGCTGGATATACCTATTTTTATTTGTTCGATTTATTGTTTCAATGATAAAGATGTTGCCGATGTACGTTAAATGTGACGTTTCTCTGTTTTGAAGTAGCTCCACCCGTAGATAGAAGCCCGGTTTGTTTAACTTCAACAAATTTTTCTCTTGAATATTGTTTATTGTTTCTACCGCGTGAAAGTCGCTTTACGCATCGTTTTACGTGTTCGACGAAATCAGTTCGTTTCGCAGAAGTCCAAATGTACCTTCGCTCGCACGCCACGTGGCGATTCAGTCCTTTTATATTAGGTTTCAACATGTCTGTCAAATATTTCCTTTTCACTGGAAAATAGATTCTGTAAAGCTAATAAAAATTATGTAGTTTGTTATTAAACATTGAAGATGATTCTTTCTTCTTCTCAAAATTTTTTTATTATATATTTGAAGTAATTAGGAAATCATACACTCGGAGATATTACTTAATAAATAGAATAAAAACATTTCTCTATTAAATAATATAAAGCACATTTCTCGACTCTGGTGTTTAATTAATTATCTCGAATCGCCATCGTCTAAGCATATGATATCTTAATTATCATGTACAGAACAGCAATTTATTCTTAGATGACTACTCACAATTTCCAGTTATATAATTTCCAGTTTTCATATTCGTATTCAATAAAATTATTAAAACGTATATGAAATATCACACTTAATATTTTGGCCTAATTATCTATAATATTTACATTGTAGTGCAGTTTATAACGTCGGATCTCGCCGTAAGCTTGAGGTAATAAGATTTCGGTGATATAGTGAAACCATCGTATCCATTTGGATCGGGTTCGCCGTGCTCCGGTGAAATTTCGATGTCGAAGTAATGTATAACGTAGGCGAAAAATAAGAATAAGGATGTCCGGGCTAGCATTTCTCCCGGGCAACGTCTTTTACCTAAAAGGCAGAACGACATCATTAATTCTAGAACATTTTACCTCACAATATGCAAAGACTTTAAATATTTACATCTACAACATTATCCATTGAATTTCTATTTAAATGACATCTGTTTAGCAGCAAGAACTACATAAACTTAAAAAATTTGATTTTATCTGATGAATTATTTCCGGATTAATGAGCTGTGTGTATATACGTGTGTGTATACATATATGAGATTCGAAAATGTTTCAAGTGAAAAGAAACGAATCAAATTTGTTAAGATGAAATTCCAGTTCTGACAGAATATTTTATACAAATTTTATAGTGAGAAAGATTTGTGTATGGAGACTGACCTAAACCGAATGGTATGCTAGCATTATTTTGACAGAATCGGCCATTTGCGTCGAGAAATCGCTGTGGTCGAAACTCTTCTGGATGATCCCAATAAGCTGGATCATTTAGCACACTATGGAAATCCAGAAGAATTATAGTATTCTAAAATAACATAATAAAGAATACATAGACTAATGTTTTTATTCGGGATACTTATATTTGTAATACTTGCTTTGGGTATACTATATCCGTTGAAAGTTACGTCCTTCATGGTCTTGTGGGGTAGTCCAAGTGGCGTCAAGATCAAATATCTTTGTACCTATCGTAATAATGATCTGTTTATACAGGGTAGTTGGTAACTGGTGGTACAAGCGGAAAGGGGGTGATTCTACGCGAAAAAAGAAGTCGAAAATATAGAATAAAAATTTTTCGTTTGAGGCTTTGTTTTCGAGAAAATCGACTGAATTTTCGTTCGGTACGCGTGTACTTTATCACGTCTCATTATAACGGATCTCACTGTAGATCATTGTCTCGATTGACGTTATGTTGATAAACACTTCCAATGTGACCGAAGTGTTTTCCTACCTATTAACTTACTATCCAACTTTTTTATTATATATTTTTTTTATTCTATTTTTTTTATTCTTATTTTTTTTTATCCTTTCCGCTTGTACCACCAGTTACCAACCACCCTGTATAATTCAAAAGAAAAAGTACAATGGATCAGTAGTTACGATAATAAAAAGCGCGGAATCTTGTGGTTATAGTACAATTAATTCTAATTATCAATTACTTCCGCAAGAAACGATTCCATCATAGGTAGCGATGAATAATCTTCTAAAGTAGGAGATCGTAATCTGCCTACGACGATATCTAGTTCTTCCTGGAGTATTTTAATCCATTCAGAGTGTAAAGATAAAAATAGGAAAGTGGCCGCTAAGGTATCTGTCGTAGTCTTCGAACCGGCTAAAAAGAGGTCCAGGCATAGTACTAATAAATTTTCCCCTTTTAAACAATTAAATTATTGTTTAGTAACAAATAGGTTATCATATTTTAATCGTATAAATAAAAGGAGATACTCACGATCAAAAATGGAATCACCTCGTTCAGTATTTTTTGAAGAAATTTCTAAAAGAAAAGCATCAATTAAATCCTGCGGTTGATTTCCAGACAGTCGTTTTTCGTGGATGTTGATCTCGTCGTCTAAGAAATTCCAAAGCTTCTGAAGTATTCTCATTAAGTCATTGTAACCAGATAATTCTGGTATTATGAAACGTAGAAATGGCATTTGTGAAACAATGCCGCCCATTGTGTCCATCAATCTATGAAAAGAAGCATATAAATATATTCGTGTAAGTATACAAATTTATATTTACATTCGTATAACACGCACCTTATGCACTCTTAACTACGATGTGATGATATTAAAAGAAAAATCTTTGTTTAATTACCTGAAGGCATCGTGAACGGTCTCGAGAATTTCTACCAATTTCTCGTTTTCATAATCAAATCTGTGTCCAGCGAACATAAACCAAAGAGAATTTAAAACTGCAATATCGAAAGCTGTATGCATTGGTACTGGACCTTTGACACTGGCACGAAGAAGATAATTTACAAGATTATCAGCTTCGACAATCAACTGTTGTTCCATAATTAATTGACCTAGGCCAAAGGTTCTGAGGTGGCGCATCGTGAAACGACGACACTCAGACCACATTGGTCCTTCCGCGAATATAATTCCTATCAAAATTTATTAATGAGAATATGTTAAATTTGAAGTGAAAATTCTAAATATAACTAAGCAATTTTATTGTGAATGATAAAAGACTAACACTACCTACCCTTCCTTTTTCCAAATGCACGGACTTTGAAGAAGAATTCATCCGGTCTTCCGTTGAATTCTTCCTGAAGAAGAACTTTCTTTACCAAATCGTATGTCGAAATCACAACGGCTTTCTGATTCCCTAATTTCAGACCCAGAATCGGCCCGTATGTTTTCGTCAGGTCTTGAAGAGCCAAGTAAGTGTATTTGTGTTTCAGTTTTAATCGTCGAAACGTAAAGAAGCAACCGATCACTGGCAGCCATTTTGGACCTATCCAAACATTAAATAAAATGCGAATATTAAAGAAACTGATGAAGTATTTTAATTTATTAGACTAACTAAATGAATAAGTTTAAAGTAATTGTTATTACTCTCATAAAATTTGTCTTAGATTTTATAAAAAAGGTTAAAGTTAGAAATTAATATGTTTGCTATTAATTACACATTGACTGTTCACCGACCAGGAGGAAAGTTGTGCGGTTTGACGCAGTCATAGACGCCAAACATAAAAAAGAGTATAAGGAGAAGAGAGATGGTCGCGTAGAGCATCTTGAAATGCACTGATACTTCAGTTCGGGGCTTCAAATGCGACTACTATACCAAGCATATATACGTATTGTAACAAAAACGATTCTAGTGACACCCTGTGATATTATCGGCGTGACACCCATGGCCTCTGACAAAAATATCTTTTTGTCTGAGACATCCTTTTCATGATACTCTCCTCGCTCTGTGCTCCGTTTGAAGAAATGTTATCTGTTTCTTTTCTTCTTTTTTTTTAGATTATGATACAACAAAAACTCAACACAAGATAAATTGCTTAGTTGAACTTAACAATCATCGTCGTTTATGTAATATCGTAGAAGAAATTCTTCGGCGAAAGTCTTCACGCTTTCAATCATAAGAAAAGTACTGTAAATTGTTTATTTAAGAAGACTAACGATTTCAAATTTGAGACGCTATTTTTGAAAAGATTAAAGAAGAATGAAAATTCTATTTCGGTATATCTGTGAATTTGGTGGTTATTAATGGTCTGTGGTTTCTATTTATCTATTTATAAACAGTTTACATACGAAGAATGCTTGGAATACTGAATACACCAGGTTAAATTCATCTCGAAATGAAAGAGAATAACCACAAATAAAAAAGATATTATTTCTCTTTTTATTTTTCAAATACGATTCCTGAAAAAAATTATGGATAATTAAAATAATAATTGTTCCATTAGCTTATATTCAGTTCACTGAAATAAAAAGAACCGACTACCTGTTTATTTTCATTACAGTTTACAAAAAAAAGGCGTCATAGAAATTGTACTTTCGAAGTTGCTGCTGAATTATTTCCTGGTTAAATAAACTAATTGAAGCTAACCGATCCAACAGGTTCTACATTCCTGTCAGTTGCAATTTATGGTTACCTACTAATTATATCATATCCGCTGCATTTTAAATGTCGCGTTGTTGTTGACCTTCCGTAACATGAAGTAGCAGTAACACGAAACTTTCTGATACACTCACGATCTCGAATAATTCTTTTAGAAAGTTTTGGAAAGTAACTTTGACCTTCAACTTTTTTCTAAATTTAAGATCAAAATTCGATCATTAAAAATATTGTAATCAAAAATAGTGTTATATAAAATGATCAATGATCTTTCTCTAATATTTAATTATTTAATATGTTACTACTCATAACAATATATTATATTATAGGAATATATTCATTGCTTCACATGTGATTATTTAATATGGCGCCTAATTAGATTTTATGATCATGCAAGATGTTATATCGTAATTTTCTTTCTAGACGTTTACACATTGATATACCTACACGTGTTCGAGTATGTATTTTAAAACAAACATAAGTCGACGTTGCGCGCTTGGACACGTATGTTTTATGAGCAATGTTTGCAGATACAAGTCGATGAAGTAGTAGCAATAAACACTTTTTTTTAACTTTTCCATAAACGTTTTCAATCTTCATTCATTCGCTTTCTTTTTTTTGGAAAAAATAATAATATAATAAGTTTTATATATTTACCGCTTTCCTTATTACCGCTTTCTAATAGAGTAAAATGTTGTACAGTTGCTAGGAAAAAATCACTTCCGGCCACTTTTGGTTTCGCCGCCGTTAAATTCACGTCAGTCCAAACCAATCGTAATTTAAGCTAGAAATTACTCAAAGGTGGCGCTAATGCATCATTGTTCATGCGCGCGAAGCTTACTTATTACGTCCAAATTCCTCGTTGACTCGTAAAATTGCTTATTATTGTGGTAATCAGTTGGTATTGAACTCACAAGATTTCCATTTAACTATAAAATCACCTTGAGAAACGTAGAAAAGAATGTATTCTTGAGGAAATAACCTTGGACGTTTAATCGTTTCATCTGGAAGATATTCTAAATATGTATCTATTGACTTCTTCCGAAAGGTTCATTTCGTTTTTATTATACATTCCTAGCAAATAACATTATTGCTGTTAGTTGGATACTAAAGAAAATTAAGAAGAAACGTAAAAAATTCATCAATAAAACAGGTTCATTTTTTCAGTAAAACAATATTAAATCTCATATATACATACCAAGATATATACATCTACATCTCTACACTATCTGTCTCGTTCACCAAGTATAATATAGTCCCATTATTATGTATTTATCGTGAACTTTACAAAACTTATTCCAAATACATAGGTCAGGGATGAAATACTCTAGGAGTCTATAGAAGCTATTTGAAAGAATTCATTACTAAAAAGGAGGACACTTTTTTTAAAAAAAAACTCGTGGAACTATAAACGGTGAAAAAACTAATTCTAGTTAAATCTTTCATAACTCTCAATCATTCCAAACCGAACAGCATTAAAAAGTTTCTTGTAAGTAAGTAAGTTGTGTAAATAATAATATGTAAGTTGAAGTAAATAATACGAAGTATTTTAGCTTAACAGAAATTCTTCGGTAAATGTTTCTAATCAAATAAATTATTTCCTAACAAAATCTCACCTAGTTTGTCGAATCTATGAACGTCAAGGAGATAAAACGTTGTCGCAAATTGTGACGAAACGAACGAGAGAAAAAGGCTCGGAGGAAAGTGGAAATCATTGGCCGGTTGAAGAGATCGATTAGAAAATATACACGTACGACATTTCTCCGATTCTATTTTCTTCCCCGGACGAAACACATTGGATGAAAAGTCTGACCCCGCGGTATAGTTGGATTAAAGCAAAAGTTTCTCTCGTCGTGCATTGAGGCCGATTCCACTGCGCAATGTACACATACATACAACTTATTAAGCCGAGTTTATACTTGATAAACAGACACGAACAAGCATAAACGACATCAATGAATCAACGTGATAAGCATCAACAAACATGATTGGTTAGTAGATGACACACCAAGTGTGATTTAAATTGCAATGAAGCTTCCACTAGTCATAGGTTAGGTTGTGGACTTTATTAATGAACAAGAGAGTTCTAAAAAAACCTTGAGTATACAGTTGCTTATAAAAGTATTTGAATATGTATAGAAATCTTCTATTGTTTGCGAAACGATTCTGAAATTTCATGAACGCTGTAATGAAACGCGACTATCATGATTATATTGATATATTTTGAACAAATCTGAAATTAATACATAGAAGTTACAAGACATTCTTTGCGAGTATTTATATATTTTGTAGAGATCATAAAAATGTTTAAACAGTGAATTATCTATTATATTAATAACCTTCAATGTCCAATAACCATCTTTAACACTGTTACATGTTTAACACTAAACCTACCAATTTCTAGTTTACTTATTGACCGCTTGCTATAGGCAGGACTATAAATTTTTCTTAGAAAACAATAAACGAACTAGAAATAGATACCGAAGAATATATTGTATGCATATTTTATGAGCAGTCATAGATTAGGAAGCGATCTGATAACGTTTAAATATGATAAAATTTATGTAGAAATTTGTAAGCGGTCAATTTGCTATTCATATGTATGTACTAATTTTTTACTAAATATATGTTTGCAATAAAAGACTTGTAATTCTTATATGCATTTTTAGATCGATTTCATATTTTATGAAATATAATCATAACAGTCGGGTCTCGTATTGCCTATGAAATTTTAAATTGGTTAATACGTACAATATATTAAATTGGCATAACACGTATACCTACATAAAAGTTTTCTATAGTTGATGTTCAAGTACTTTCATGAGACACTGTAGCTTTTCCGTATTAAATACGAATTATGTGTATACGAATACCTGATCTATGTTTCTTTATTTTAATGATATTGGATTACTTCTCAAAGATAACTTGAAGAACTGGTAGGCATAGCGATGACCTGTTAAAGAAGAAAAATTCAATCAACCAATTAATGTGGAGCTACTGTACTGGTTTGCGTTCATTCGTCAAGTGTAGACCTGGCTTTATAGAGCAGTTGGATAACCCAACGAGAATATACTATAGCGGCATGAATTAATTTATATCGCTGAGTATATGTGAGCCGCACCGCTCTTAAATGTGTGGGTGCACGGATACTTTCTCTACGGTCGAGGTCTCCCATATACAACCCGACAAAACTTCCTTCCATACAGATTCGAACTTTCTCCGGTTTCGCAGCAGCGGCGGCGACTACAACCGCGTGGCCACGTTGCGTCATGTTGAGTGGATCCTCGGATGACGAAGCGAAACAGTAATGCGAAGGTGTTAACGAAATATGTATTAACAAACTGTATTGGTAATGCCGGCGTATTTCTATAGTTATGTTTGTCGATGATTCGTGTAGCAAATATTTACTTAGTCCTTGCTTTTGCAGAATGTTTTAATCTTGAGTAAGTTCTAGAATTTATATATTACTTAGGTAACGCGGAGCAATGTCATGTAAAGATTTGTAATAATAGGAATCTTTTCTTTATTAGGCTTTTCTTTCTTTGCTATATAGACTTACTGTAATTTTCTATAATCTCTATTCGTAATACGTTCAAAAATATGTATGATAATCAGGTGAAATAATAACAAAATTGTTTTAACAAAATATTAATCAAGTTTATTTGTAACGGCATCGGTTAACAAAAGTAACAACAACATTGTATAAAAAGGGGGAGTAGGAAATATACATACATAAAGATAGAACGCGTTAGGGTCAGGGCCGTGTCAGTCGATTAATCCTCGAAAACTTAACTCTCTACAACTTATTATACGACTAAGATAATATATACAGCGGCATATGTTACAATACTCTTTTGAAAAGGTTTTGTACAAGCTACAGATTTTTACACTGCTCCATCAGTGATTGGTAAACCCAAAGTTGGCTGTCTGGCCGCTTTGATTCTTCGATGCCAGTGGTGGCACCAGATCCTGACTGATCGATGGAGCTTCAGCCTTCGAAGATCTATCCCATTTAACCTTGTTCTCGTCAATTCGATGTTGCTGTTGTTGAGCCTGAGCGTTCTGCTTTGAAGCAGCATCAGGACTATAAGGAACTATCTGAGAACCTTGAGTCTCCGTATCTTTTCGGTCTTCCCAACCATGGTGATGAGGATGATGGTCGTCCACAGGGAACCATTCCGATATCCAAACTGGTTTCCAAATTTTCTTCCATGCTGGAACCCAAATTTCCTTCCAAGCTGGTACCCAAATCTGTTTCCAAGCCTCTTTCCAGGCTAATTTCTTATCAGGTATCCACTCAAGTTTCTTATCAGCCTTCCAAATCTGTTTCCAAGCCTCTTTCCATTCCAGCTTTTTATCAGGCACCCAAATAAGTTTCTTGGATGGTTTCCAAATCTGTTTCCATTCTTCCTTCCAAACAAGCTTCTTGTCATCTACCCAAATTTGCTTTTTGGCCGGTTTCCAGATCTGCTTCCAGGCTTCCACCCACTCCAGCTTCTTGTCTGGTACCCAGATCTGTTTTTTCGCTGGTTTCCAATACTTTTTCCATAGTGGTTTCCAGATCAGTTTTTTCTTCCACAGATCGTGACTAGTGTACTGCCATCCATGGTTATCGGTGCCGTGGAAGTGCTCACCAGGAATGCCGATTTTCACCCATTCAGGGATCCAGATCTTTTTCCAGGCTGGTACCTGAATCTCCTTCCATGCTGGTACTTGAATCTCCTTCCAAACCGGTTTCCAGATCTTTTTCCACGCGGGCACCTGAATTTCCTTCCAGGCTGGCACCTTTATAGGTTTCCAAATGGGTTTCCAAATCTTTTTCCAGGCTGGTACCTGAATGTCCTTCCACACTGGAACCTGTATCTCCTTCCACACGGGCTTCCAAATCTTTTTCCAAACTGGTACCTGAATCTCTTTCCATACTGCCTTCTGCGTTGGTACCCACACAGGTTTCCAAATTTTCTTCCACGCGGGCTTCCAGATTTGCTTCTTTGCTGGTTTCCAGATTTTCTTCCATCCTGGCTTCCAAATCAGTTTCTTCTTCCAATAGCCATGCTCGTGGTGATGATGGTGATGATCGTCATGGTGTTCTTCGACCGCTCCATTGCCTCCATCGCCACCACTCCCTCCAGAATGACCAAAACCACCACCAACGTCACCTCCACCGGAATGACCATAACTACCGATGTCACCTCCAGAATGACCAAAACCATCGCCAATGTCACCACCGCCAATGTCACCACCGCCAGAATGACCAAAGCCACCTCCTCCAGAATGGCCGAAACCACCTCCTGCATTACCACTGTGAGCGCTAAGGTCTCCACCGTGACCACCTAGATCTCCACCGTGACCACCTAGATTTCCACCGTAGCCGGTAGCTAAACCGCCACCATGGCCTCCCAAATCATCACCCCATCTCTTCTGTGCCGCTGTGCCATATCTATGTTCAAAAATTATTTAAAGAACTATGATAATTTTTAAATACTTTTTAAAGCAATTTAAATTTACTAGTAAACGTAACTGTTATAGTATTACTATAACATTTACTACAGTATTTGAATTGCTTAAAAGAAAAATATCTTTATTCTAAAAGATCATGGAAATAATACATAGTAAGAATGATTTTAATGAAATTTTATTTGTATTTTTAGTAAAAACAATAAAATGTGCACTTACGGAATTTGTTGCAGAGACTTTTGTTCCTGCAGTTGATTCTGATCCACTGCCTTGCTCGCCACAAGTGCGGCTTGCAGTAGCACTACTAGTGCAGCCTGTGAACAACATAATTGCACGGATATTACAGAATTTCACTACAAGTAACATGCTAGCAAACGTCACTATTTAACGCCGTCTGCCTTAACTGTTTTCGAGTTCTGGATATAATCACGTTTAAATCTTGATAATAAAACGTACAGTACAAGACACGGAGAAATTTCAATTTTTTTATGGTGGTATTCTAGTCATGACTTTTAACCGCTGTTCGTTTATGGAACATCACTTTCGAAACTCGTTGCCGATCGATAATCAAGTAACACGTTTGTCGACAAATAGTGACTGTCGCCCTACAGTTCCGGTTCTGTCCACTGTTGTTCTCGAATTGTTATATATCGTTGAGGAGAAATACTATGAGCATTGAAGAAAACAGAACTGTTTAAAATTATAGTAAATAACAGAAATATCTAGTTCAATGTTTCTGCAATATTAAATATTTTAAAATTGAAATTATATTAACAGATATTGTTTTCTAGATTTATAATTATTCATGAAGGCTATGCTATAAGTGTTCACATTTTCTCTATATTTTATTATATTATGCCTGGACAACAAGATGATTAAAAACGATCTACGTGGTACCACATAAATTAACCATAGATCCTATTTTTCAGATAAATAATCTGGAGCGTCTAATGTTGGTCCAATCGTTAAATGGTAATCAACGTTATTCTACCAAAATCTTCAAGCACGATAATCTTAATAATCAAGCCGATCACCATTCTTCAATCATGACACTTGCTACTTACTCCAGATATGACGAATCTCAAATACATCACCGATTATTTCGCTTGTACCCTTGCTACGATGAAATCGTTCGAGAACATCCTTACTCAGATGCGCTAATTAAAAGATTCACGATTTATGGATGAGATCGAGAAACTTAATCGAAATGAATATTTTGAGAGAAAAACTAACCACGCATCCCGAGCGAATCCTCATATTTCTCGCAATGCCGCCCGTCGGGCTCGGGCCGCGTACTCTTGTTCCCTAAGTGCAGGAAAACGTAAGTTACTTCGTCCAATCAGCGGAACGCCGTAGTTATATAGGCGCGTATTCTCCCCCAGTGCTATCGTCGGAAGGTGACTCGTGGACATGGTGCGCCTGGGCCAGGTGGTGAAGGTGGTGGTAAAATCGTCCTGGTGGAGGAGGCAGTCCACATAGTCGGAGGAAATCGAGACGCGATGGTGGTGGGCTCCGAGGAGACGACGTTACGGAAAGCCCGTAACTCGACCACCTAGCGATGGAGCCGATCTCCTTATCCTTTTCTGTTGGCTGATCACAGTTTGTTACATGAAGGTACTATCATATCCTTGTAAGATTTTCCATTTTTGTGGATCTATATTTACAATATTTCAAATTTCAATGCTTTTTCCTTCCTCAAAAGTAATCGTTTTGGAAATAATCAGGACAGTATAATAGAAAACATAATTTATATATTATATTATGAATTATGTAGAACTTGAGATAATGGAATTAGTAGAATGAATTGTTCTTTTGAGTAAGAGTTTCTCTATTTTGAATATTATATTTATTAATCAATTAAATTATATATATTATATATTATTTTCATTTAATATGTTGCAGATATTTAAAATTTCCAATTTCTCTTTGATAAAAATATATATACCACATAATTTAATTTATATATATATTATATTACTAATATTATATTATTTAGGAAAATTAATATAACAGAAAATGTTGTTATACATGCCACACAAATTTTTAGCCTAACTATAATATTACTAGAATATTGATACTATATTGTACATGATATGTATTTTATACTATACAACTATTTACAAAATTCGAAAGAAATCTCCGCTACTGATTTCACTACAAAATCTGTTCTATCCTCTGCTCCTCATAATTAATACTGTATATTTCATAATTAGTATCCTGTTCCATATTCCATTATAGCGCTAATAAAAAGCACTCATAAAATAATTTGTAGAGATCAGAAGGGACTTAATCCCATCGCTACGTTCGCTCTCCTTCTTCCTTGCCGGAGTCCACCTCCCACGACCAAACTGGCGATCTTACTTTATACTATACCACGATGGGCTATCGTTCCGGAGAAAGTGATCGAGAACGCGATCCGGTCGGGTGAGCCTGACGGTTTCGTTCTCTTGGTATTTACGCGGCTCTGCCCAGCGAAGGCGAAGTTCACGGGTAAGCAAGGTTATGTAGCAAGGTTATACCTGGTGTTCCAGATTACCTGAGAGGGGAAAAGTGGTGGCAAAAAGAGATCGATCGGTGCCACCTTGCGTTTCACGGAAATTTTTTCCTTTTGTATGGTCGGATCGATTTCGGGACACCCATCAGTTTCACATCCACTGCCGGTTTCTCTTCTGGAAGGCCCAATAGCTGGATCAGCATCGTTTTTCCTTTCACATATCCTGTCATCGTTGATAAGCGCCGGGAGGCGTACGACCGATCAAATTTTGCTACTTGATTCAGCAATTGAGAAGCATAAATTAAAGTAGGAAAAAGTTTCTCCACCTGTAAAAGGCTAAAAGGAATTGGATTTTTAAGATTTGGAGAAAAATGGACGCACATCATTTTTTAGAGTGTTGCGAATAATGGAAATGTGGAAGTAGAAATTTGTATCATGAATTATAGAATCTCTAGTTATATTTCTTAATCCGTAATTTCTTTTAATAAGGAAAAGTACATATTCATAAAAATGTTGTATAGAAAATCGCGGAACTAATTGTTGCTGCGAGGCACAATCGTAGTTTCGCCTTTACATCGAGTGAAAATAAATTTCCTGATGCGTCCTTATTCATTAATGATTTTTAATGCGACCTGTTTCATTAATTACGCATACGGTTTGGGCAGATCTACTTCCCAATGAAATTCCGTTTACGCAATTTTACTACCCGTTAAGTTATTCAACAGTCACGCGACAAATAGAAATATAGTAATCTCTTATTTAATCTAATATCTTGTCTCAAGGACGTTGATTGAAATATGTCCAAGATGTACGAATCAAATGAATTTTGCTCCTTGGAAGAGGGACTCACATTCCTATATGTTACATACTTTCGCAAGATTTAATTGTCTGAAACGAAACAACGGATGCAGATTATGGTGGCGTTGCGTTTTATTTGAAAAGCTCATAATCACAGACGGCTGCATCAGTGAAAGTTCACGCTAAAGCGGGAAGAAACATTACAATGCTAATGGTACGACTCGTGTTACCTCTTTGAGATTTTAACCATTAGCAATCGCGAAATATATCTCAAAATTTCAAATTTAATGGAATATATGTAATTTGGAAAAACAATAGCACAAATGAGGCTATCAAAGAGACAAAAGTGGGCGATCAAGGTGGGAAACGAAATAAGCATACTCAATAAAAATGATATAAAAATATTTCTTTCACTCTGAAGATAATTTCTGTTACTTTGGTTCCATTTTCAGGCGACGCACTTTGATCATCACAAATAATGCAAAACCTGAAATATGGTAAGAATAAGTGAATGACTATAAATAATAATAAATGTCATAAAGTAGATATCTCTAATTAGACAATGAAGTCTCTATTTTACTTAACCTAGGTATCTCCTTAAGTGACTTGAAATCGATATCGATTCCATCCAACGTATTCCAAAGTTATTTCGTATGTTAATGTGCTGTACTACACCACTGGGTTTGCGAGCCAAGCTGGAAGTGATAATTGTCTAACTTCTCGCGAAATACGCAACGATAGGTGCACGTATTTGCAGGATGAAAGTGAATTCTTTATTCTACGAAGCCAAACACTTGAAAGCATACGGAACTGCTAGGATATGTTCCAACTATTCCGGTTCGTAAATCATTTGGTCGCGCGGCTGCTCCAGATTATCAAACCTGTACGCAAGAACAATCCAGACCGACGTTTCACCATTCCTCCGCCCATATTCCTGGGATATTAGTTTCCGCTTGATACTAGTATTTTCTTTTGACTCTGAGAAAAAGGCCCAACCTGAAACGTTCAAAGCTGAAAGCCATCATTCTTAGAATTTTTTACCAGGTTCTAACTTTCAGTTCTTCATACGTGTATAATTGCGTGTCACATCTTAAAAGCCAGGCAAAATAAATACTTATTGGCCGTTATGTAGTGAAGTTTCGCTAATTAATTTTCTATTTTTTAGAAGGAGAGTTAGTAATCGCCAATATCGATGTATGTACATATATATCATAACAAAGATATCTAGGAGTGTGAAACGAAGAAGAAGATATGAAGTGTGTCATGCATCGTTTGGTGTGTGGGTGGAAGTAAAAAAGGACGTTTAGAACGTTCCAAAGGCGCGACGGTAAATAGAAGATCGAAATATTTTAGAAATTTATATTTACACTCCAGATGGTCGACTTATGGGCGAATACCTACGGCTTGCTTTCTAGATGTCTCGTCCCTCGAGGTAGTCTCGCTCCTCGAAATGTCTTTTCTTCGACATTTGGGTTACGTGCTCCGGTAAAAAGGTTTACGAAAAACAAACGATTGCTTCACGTTCCCGGAAACGGTGCCTTGGTTTAGTTCTTATCAGGAGTAGAACTACGTCTTCCTCCTATTTTCTTCTTTGAGAGTTAGAAAGAAAAATTTTACTCGCGAAAGATAAAAGAATTGGTACCATATTATTAACAAATTAATCTGCAATTAAGAATAATATTAATATTCACGTTACTTATTTTCAGTGTGGAGAAGTGATATAAACTTTATGAAAGAAGAAAGATGTGAATACCTGTCTTCTTCTTTTAAAATTCACATTGATAGAAAATTGTTCCTTATGGTAAGGAGTAATGTAAGTATTTATGGTATTCGTTTCATTTAGAACAAAATACGTATTGCATTGCGTGATACTTTATCCTACTTTTCCTGTGCATCAGTTCACTCGAAAAGATGTTCCCGCCACCTTCGCTGAAGTAATGGGTAATCGGTTTAAATCTTTACAAGAATTTCTCCGCTGCTGGTGATTTCTTCGTCTTATTTACTGCACCTCTATCTCAAATAGTCGGCAATAATCAAGGAAACGAGCAAGCAGATATGCAAAATGAAAGTTTATCCTTCCTATTTTATGCACGATATCTTCCGAGCTTATAGTCTCTTCTGATTCCACAATGTGTTACTTTCTATTAGTGGTGGAAAAGGACATATGAATTTTCTTCAAAAATAAAAATTACAGTGAATTTCATTATTAATTATTCAAAGAAACAAAAATAATCTTAAGATGAGATAAGCGAATACTTAAAAATGTTTAGTTATTAAGAAAGTGAATAAAATAAAATTTCTAAAGAAATAAATCGTCTCTAAAAGGCAGAGATATAAAACTTGCTCTATCAGAATGTTACTCTACCTAGAACACGTGTAATCGTCTAAGAACAAGTTTTGATGTTTCGTACATTATCCTAACTTCTTTTTGTCGGTAAAATCAAATGTTTACAGTATCGTTAATCTCCAAGATATAATTACATCCCTTTACTTCGAAAATCTTTCATTTGTCTTTGATTTTTTGTCCATGTAATTTCTCGGGAGTGAAAGGTGTCCGTGGTGATTTCATACTGCATGGTCACATACACGTACGCGCGTTTACGCACGTTCGCGTGTCCATATAAACAAACATTATCGCGTTACCTAATCCTTGTTACCCGCTATCCATTAACAATTAATGCTTTGCCATGATTTTCACCAATTAAAATGTCTACGCAAATAATATAGGGAATTAGAAAATACAAAACTACACAGTACATAATTGCGCATTGCATAATATGAAAAAATATATAAAATATAAAATATATAAATATATAAACATATATAAAATATAGTGTTCTTTATAATATTCGATAGGTAAAACAATTTTCCATTTTGCTATTTTTTCTACTTTTGTGATTACTATACTCTTAAAAATATGAATTTACATAAAAACCCGCAGTCTATTTGTAACGATATTATGCGATCTTGAGCCAGCAATAAACAAAGAAATTTATGTTTAACTCGAAAGTTCTACCAGGTTTTAAGTTCCAAACTTCATGTAGTGCTCAATATGATCTTTGACAGGTTTCGTGTCACGTGCATCGTCTTCAGTACACATTGAACTTTCCATTCAAGTTTCTGACATTTTTAACGCTTGTCAGATAAGTATAATAGCAACGTGCACTATCGGTGGCACACGTGATTTGAAAGGAAAATTGTGTGCGAGGACACCGGAATGTGCTAGAAAGCAATTCAATGTGGAGTATCCCTGTTAAGATTTTATTTCAGTCAGAACTAACTTTATTTATCTATTTGCGAAAATTTATTTCTCGTTGCATGAAAGACTTTAATAAACTTTCGAAACATTTTGTAGCGTTTTATTAGTTGATGAACTTTATATTAATTTTTTTTTCATCGAACGTTCAACAAGTGTTAATGTCTTAACTAAAACTATGTTTGGTGTTCAATTAAAACGTTTGGTATATGCTGTCGTTTGTTATATGGTTCGGTTAATGTTAGTTTCTTTGAATATCTGCCAGTTCTGGCGTGTGGAAGTTCAGTGAAAGTAACAAATACCGCCGGGCAATTGATGTAACAGTCTTACTCTGGACTTCGGTCTATCTCGTCATTCCATTACGAATTGTAATGCCTTCTAGAACCACGATGGATCGCCCCTGTTAATAAGTGGGTAAGTCAGTGAAAGGTGTTCCATCATTCGTAGTCCATATCTTGGAATTAAGATACATATTTAAGAAAATTATGAAAGGAACTATTTAAAACTTACAGCATCGTAACTTCTCATTGATTGATTACAAAGGATTCTTAAGCTTGATATGTATTTTTTCCGCTACTTTTGTATATCAATATATGATATGAATGTTGCTAGTACTACATCTGAATTTCCAAAATACCTCAGTTCCCGACGTATCAATTTTGATGTACTTGGTATCAAAAATACTTGAGTTCACGTATATCTTAATCCAAGAATACTTGAATCAGCATCGATAATTCTGAGTACATAATTTTTGTAATGTCTGAAATCAGAGGTGGCTGAAGTAGGTACTTGAGCTTCTAAATACATAAATCCAAGAGTGTCTCAATTTTCGATATATAAGTTCTCGTGTATGCATTCTCTTCCGAATCTTCGATTACTTGAATTCTGAAGTAAGTACTTGAGTTATTGTAGTGTAGTTAGCATTAGGTTGTCCGAGAAGTGTTTTTCTTTTACAGACACATCTTTTACAATAATACATCTTTATACAAACGTGAAACGTAACCTGTCGAACGTTGTGATCTTCATCTCGATAGAACAAAATGAATCATACGTAATTCGATAAAATAGTATAAAACGAAAAATGTTGTGCATCCATTATTTCCTTATAAAACGAAAGAAACTTTTCGAACGACCTAATACTTGTAGACAATAACCATTTAACATAAGCATCTGTCCTGCTCATTAGAAAGCGTTAAGTATTGTCACATCCTTGTTTGAAAGTGAATTGCATGGATCTTCTTCGGGCCACGGGTTGCGTATTCATCCTCTTCGATTTCCTGGCACGCAGTTGCGTACACTTCGATAGATATCTTTATCCTCGTGCAGCGTAAATTAGAAACCGGATGTTCCACTCTCTACAGAAATCCGGCGACATTTTAGGAAACTAGCATTGAAGATTTTTCTCTTGTCTGGTGAGATCTTGGATGACATTGGAAAACGAGGATGAACAAAGCAGCGTCGGAAGGCGTAAAACGTAATTGTCAGAACTGACAGTGGAGAGTGTCAGAATGCGCTAATCGTCGAGATTAACTTTCACATATTGTAACAGCTATATGAACGTTGGAATGTTCTCAGAGAGCAGGAAGCGTTATTAAGATCACGGCCGGTTACCCAAGCACGCTTGAATAAGCTTTGATTCCATGGAATTTTCTCCTGTCATTAACCTTCACGAGTAATATTAAAATATCTTGTACTTAACGTTCGACTAAATCGCTCATGTATCTTCATACATGATACTTATTAAGAGCGCAAGTGAAACGAAAAAATGGCAAATAATGTGCTATATGTTGAACACGTTGAAGTTAAGTAACAAGGATTTCACTTCATGGTCGGAGATTCAAGGTAAAGTTTACTACATCTTTTTTCTTTCAGTTTCAGGTTCTTTCTTCTATGCACTTTTAAGCTTTTCGTGGTAATATCGTTAATCACAAAAAACCTGAAGCTGTCCGGAGAATAGTTTTATAGGAGACATTAACCAGTGATAGATATAAATCTTCCCGCTCACGATTGGCGAATTTCTATGTTGCTCCTTGACATTTCATGCCGTGGAAGTGAAGCTGTGTGCAAGAATAAGAGTCATTGGCGCAGCCATTAAACTCTTGAATAGTACCTGCTTTCCAATCTACCATTATTTTACTTTGTGATATCAAACGTGATTGTAAGTGGTTGTAATAAATGCATGCCTTACTATGTAGGAAGTAATATATTACGGAAATTTTATGTATTTCATGACTTACCATACCAGAAATAAAAAAAGAATACAAGAGTAAACATGTAGAAAAGAAACATTAAATACTATATTCTATCTTATTGTAGAGTAAAAATAGAAAATTCTACGAATATTCGACGCCACTGAAAATAGACACAGCTGAATAAGAAGGAAATGTGTCCCATGTATCCTGGAGGTCACCAAGTTCAGATGGTTACCCCTTTCTCATGTGACTCGGCCTCTTCTTTCCTGCTTCCCAGCCGAACAGGCAATTTCCACGACGGGAAAGTCACAATGGTGGTACATCCTTTTAGCATGAAACAGGCAAGGAAAAAACCAACGCGTGCCTGCCTTCGCTTTTCGACTTGTAAACGAGTGAGTGCATGCTTCCGCTATAACGAATGAGTAGAGAGCTGAAGATGCATCGGAAGACGGTACAGGCTATGCTGGGTTGAAAGTGAAATTTACATCTCAACGCGGCAATATGATCGAACCAATTAACAATCGCCTAGAGTCATGAGCTTTCGATCTGGTGTACGCATGGATGCATCCGGTACATTAAGAAATTAATGGCACTTTCGTGCAATACAAAGATCGAATTATCCACAGAAAGTACTGGAAAATATCTCACAAATATTTAGAGAATATTAAAAAATATTGGAAAATATTTGTTAGATATTTCAATCACATATAAGAACAATTTATTTTTTGATAATTGCTTACCTTTAGAGGCTTTTTTCACCACTAAAGAAATATATTCTCTTTTTATTATTTATAGTTATTAGATTTCATCGTTTCGATAGCATTGAACAAAATCTCCAACCAACTTATAATTTGCATGAGTAGTAAGTAATGTTTAAAAAAATGTTTCTGAGGAAGAAATAAAGATCGCTTTCCCTGAAAGGAGCTTATTAATAATGCATAACAGCGCGTGGTTTGTATGCAAGCAGATGTAAACCTTTTTCCGTGTTTACGTAGATTATAAATCCGCGAAATTGCTTATATAATCAGGTATAATTCCGACGGAGACATTATCCGGATATCTTCCGGAATTTCTATGAATTTTCTTGTGACTCTTTTATAATGCCTGTCTTCAATCATTTTTCGAGTTGTTAGAGTCAAACTTCCGGGATATTCACGTATACGGGTAGAGAGCTGCGGTTGCATCGTATAGACCCACAGTGTCTCGATGCGTTCGAGACGATTTCAGTTCGAAAGTGAAATCCAACTCCTGTAATCAATGATGTGCCCTGAGCAGGTGAAATCTCAATGTTTAATTGGCTGTTCAGTTGGATGTCACGGAATGGTTCTGATCTAGAAATTAGATTATATGTGGTTTACATTACGTTGATGTACTATATTATTAGGAAAACAAACAAAAGAACGTTTTAAAGGATCTATTTGCATTAGAACATGAAAATAATAAATTATACTAAATTATACTAAATTATACTATTAAATAATGAAACGTTCGAACAAATACTGTTCTTGGTAAAATGATTGAGAAAGGTAGAACAGTTGAAGAAAGAAAGGAGATTAGAAAGGTACTAGAAGAAGGAATATAAATAGTAATAGGAATAGAAATGGAAAATAAGATATACAAGTGGAAATATGCCATATTCGTAAAGCAGTTTATGTATAGGAAATGAAGATAGGGCATGAATGGGTAGGAAAGATAAATGCAGAATATATGTGAGGCAATGTTTAGTTTTTAATTTTAGCAAACGAAAGTCCATTTTAAATAAAGTTTGAATTATGTAGTAGACTATACATATATATACTGATTTTGGTTGGGTACTGAAGATAATACGGTTTAAACATATTGCCACTATTTATTAAAAAATAGTATGTCGTTCAATAACTCAAGTATTGACAATTATTGTTTAGTTAGTATTTACGAACATGTAATTATTCACTTAATAACCCATAGTAGATAATTCTTGAAATAGTAAATAAGACGACTATATTACGATACACGGTCGTGCGGCAGAATGCGTTTGATCCCAATTTGAAAGTGAAATTTGCTTCGATTCGCAACCAGCGATGCGCGTTATCTGGGTGAAATTACGTTTCTAATGGGCAACGAAGTAAGCTATCATTACCATTGACCTGTATGTTTCATGCACGTTACAAAATGATTCCACGTTACATGCAATGCAAAACCAAATAAACTAGTTATCCGCTTACGGTACAACTCACGTAACTATCCTATCGATAATCCTTTCGTATCTATTCTACTTTGGGACTGAACGTTTGGGTACAAATCATTTTAGAAATAAAATATTTGTATACTATTACGATAGCTTAACTAAAAATTTAAAATTTCCAGGTATTTCGAGGTACCTAAAGTCTTAAACACTTTAACCGCGAAATTTTTCATAAAATAAAATTCGTCGCAATTCATATTTGAATTTAAAAATATTGAATTCCTATATTTTGGGATACTTATATGAAAAGATATATAATGAATCTTCGAATTATTAAATATTTCAAATTTTCTATCTACATGTGAAAACACCTCAGATATTTAAATTTCGAAATATCTAAGTTCTAGGATATCTGAATGATGAGATACCTGAACTTTCCAATCACTGACTGTGGCTGAATTCTCGAATATCAACTTATAAAGCCTAAATATTGAAGTACGTAGGTTTTACGATACTTTACTTTTCAAGCGAAATTTTATGTCCATCCAGATTTCATGTTACGTAATTGAAGAAATTCAAGAAGAAGACATTTATAGTTGTACGTAAATTTTCAGTAGATACGTGTTAAATACGTGTTAATCTATAGACCCTACTTTCCCCGCAGGACTAAGCAAATTTAAAAAAAACTCTCAATAAAAAATCCAAAGATGAACAAAGGAAGAATATACACGTGTTCGTCCCCATCGCGGCAAGCCATGTGAAAGTGGCCTTGCCGAGTAAACGCCGATCATGACACCGTACTTTTCGCCTCTTCGCATTCTGCGTAGCGAACAAAAAATTGATCAATGATTAAAAGGCACCGACGCTCAGCTTTCGAAAGAAACACTTGAACTCTTTTCATCGAAGAAAAGATTCAAAAGAACCGCGTGTAATTGTAATTCGGTGCATACACAAGCAATTATATTGTTATAAATACGTGAATGAAATTATGTCAGCTTTATTGAAACACAATTTATTGCAAGTAAAATATAAAATGAAATTAAGATAAGCTAAAAAATTTATAAAATAGGTAGTTATTTTTCGTTGGTCATTAGTATTATTTATCACATTATCATAATCATCTCATAATAACATTTTTTTTAGAGTTGACGAAGAAACCAGTATCGCAAGATTTAAATGTTAAATTATTGATAAGATGCTTTTTTCAAACCGGTCATTAATCCTATCATGGAAATGTTGATAGATCGCAATTGCCACAAATCCAACGTATGAACGATTCGCTTTCTATTGGGTAATACATGTGATCGTATATGCCCTCGTGCCGCGCCATACATAAAGCATGAACAACTTTCGATGTTTCGATTTGCTACAAATAGATTATGAGCGCAAGGACACTTGATTAATTTGTCACGCAAAAATATCAAAAGATTTAATTTAAAAATTTAGTCTAAAAATTCGATTATGTGGTCAACGACACTAATATTTACTTATTTGTTTACGGCAATGGTCATGAATACATTTATACATATGAACGAAAAGAAAATTGCTTGATTTTATTTAATAATTAATACACGATCGATTTGATTAAGCTAAATCAGACATAATATTTCATTCTTAATTTAAAAATTGTTTTAAAATGTTTAAATTATTTTACAAAATACATAATATTATCTTATAATGTTGGTTTGTTTTTATAGAAAGTGGTTTCCACTGATTTTACGGTAGAAACAACAATTACGCCGATAAAGTGGCATCATAAAACATGAGAGAAATTCCTACAGACCTGCAGGTAACTCTATCTAGTGTCACTTTCTCGGATTCACTAAGAAAACTACACATTCCAGTATAAATAATCGAAATATTACAATTCCAAAAATTGTACATATTATTTTTTTCGAATAGAGATATATTTAAACATTTAAGAGAATTTGCATTTATCATACTAAGACCTGTTTTTTTTTCTAGAAACACAGAAAGTAAAGTATGCAAACAACTTCACATTAATTTTACGAGCTATTAATTACTTTGCTATCTGTAAATCTTATAATAAAATGTATCTGACACAACAAGTGCAAAAAAGGGTAAGATTTTTTATACCGGTCGTGAAGTATATAAAATTTTAATTACACGTTCTAAATCAAATTCTAATCAAAATATAGTAAAAATCCACATCATATTTTCTGAGATATTATATATTTATATAATTTCCCTGTATTGATCAAGGACTTATATTTCCTTTACATTTATCTCAATCTGCTTTTCTGAAATGCTTTCAAATTTGATTTTCTCATAAACCTACTCCAAATCTAGCTGTTCTTAAATTTTTCCAAAATCTATCTCTTCCCAAATGTTCTTAAAACTCACTTATTATCTCATCTATTAATCCTATCTTTCATTTATCATTCTCAAACTTTCTATTCTCGAAAAAAGGCTCTATGCCCGATCTAGACGTCTTCGCAAACGCGAGATTTCTGAAACTTTTCGAGTATGCTGCCAGGATATATACACAGCAACCACTACCGGATCCGGTACTTTCACCGTTCGTGGAAGCCTACGGCACATTGATCGAAGTTCTACTTCCAACTCGTCTCGCGGTCATTATATGCTAATTGCATTTACTCGCATCTGCCTCGCATTGGGATGCCTCCACCTGTAGAACGTTTGAAAGCTGCTTCCTTTATCTTCACACGAGAGACCTGCTAGCATGCGCGAGAAAAAGTATGTATCGTGAATTAAAATTACCGTGAGATTGCGATGAAGAAAGTAGAAGAGCAACGCTCGCTATTAAGGTCAAGACGTAATGAGGAACACAGAAGGTTGTGCTTTTCATGATTGATTTCCGGCATTTTTCAACCCTCTATAGTATGACGTAATTTATAAGTTATGTATCCTACATACAGTGACGAGCATATAAATGGAGAAAGTTTTCATACCAAATTGGATTTAATTTGGCTTGTAATCATTATTCGAAATGAAAAGTTGAAAGCTATTATGTATTTATAGCGCTTCAATAGTACCAGGAATGTAATCTTGAGGAAGTAAAATCTGTAAAGGAAAATCTGAAATATCTTCTATATTATTCTCTCTCATAAGAGAAAATATAAAGATAAGTCTTTCAATAATACACTTCACTGTTTATGATATTGCCACAGTATCTACTTTTAAATCTTCTTTTGTTTATTTGCTACTGTACTAATAAGAGATTTTCTTTACTGGCATAAAGGATACATAATGCAAGAAGAAGAAAAAGATATTTTGTATATAAGAGTTCATAATTAAAAGAAATTAAGGATGAAGAGTAATATATCGTAGATTATCTTGCATATATAGAAAAAATGATATTAAAAGATCATATTAAAGTACTATTAATCATGTCATATTAAAAAATCATGTTAAATGTAGAAAAATCATATGAAAGTGAATATTGATAAACGAACTGTGTAAATTTTTACTTGCCACTTTTTGATCATCATTAGATCAAATTGAGTCAACTGATCGAACGATCCATCGAAAAAAACGTTTTTCATAATGAGCAGCTCTTACAATTAATCCTTGTTCATTTTCTTGCTGAAACTTTCTTCTCATTACGCTGTGTCCCATGACTGACCGATTGAGCGTTGATATATCTTAAATGCCGTGGAACGTCTCGACTTCCTCGATCAATCGTTTTCTTCATCAATGGGTAAGATCTGATTTATACTATGCTTTCAATCACAAACATACAGGTATTTATATAGGGTGAACTATCCAATTCTTATATTAACCCTATTAATTCAAAAAAGTGAATAATCTTCTGATACTAAAATTGAATATAAAAAGTATATTCTGCTTCTCGGTGTCTAGTATAATGTAAGAATCTTAAGTTCTAACGTGATGTGTCAGATCCTGCATGAACATCTGCATAGTCATTGTCTACAACGATGCTTGTTCCAATAAAACCTTTACAATAACGCTTCGTGATCGATCATATCGTATTAAATCCATTTTAACATTCTAAAATGTTTTCTTAGTGACAACATGATCGATAATACTTGTTCTTCAATTTCGAAAGTTGCTTCCCCTTATATTTTCATCTTAAAGTTTCAGGAATGATTGGCCCGGCATGTCATTTCCGGCGTCTTCTCATCTTCTCTTCTTTCTTCCTCGTCTTTTTCACGCTTCTCATCCTACACGAGTTGTCACGCGCACGGGAACTGGAGAAAGTAAAGGTCGTGAGCGATGAATCGCGACCCTGAGGACCCTGAGATGTGCCGGTTCCCTTGAATCTCATCTTATCCCTAGAAAGCATCTTTCATCTCTCTTCCTGTCGGATCTTCCTCTTGTTTCGTAGAAACTAAGCGCTTTCATCTGTCGAGAATTAATGTTTAACTGTGTGGACACGATTCTTCTGTGTTTGCGACCTGATGCCTCCGCTTGGGAATCGAGAAGATCTTCGCACTTTTACTTACAGGGTGGGCTAATAAAAATTACTATCTTCATAATCACAGTATAAATAAGAAATAAGAAGTATTTTTTCGAATAATAAAGTGATTTTATTTGATATAAAAATTGATAAGAGATTAAAAATGAGATCATTGAAGATTATTTTAATGAAATTTCTACAATGGATGATAAAATAATAATATTTGGTTAGAAAAGGAGGAGAAGAGCTCTCACATTGCTTTAATAATCTCTTTTTGTAGAAAACGCTAAATCATGTTTATTTGCAAAATTATTCTGTTTATGAGAAATTGTATTCAAACAAATTTATCTCAAGTGTTTTAAATGAAATCATATAACTTTGCAAATATCTAAAATGTTATTAAAACGAAAATCTTGTATATTATATCTCATACGTGTATCTAATGGAATAAGAATTTAGAGTACTTCGAACGAGTAACGTAATTAATTAAAATAAGAAGTGAATAAGTGTACTAGATTAGATAAATCATACACCAACTGCTGTTATCATCGTTTTAAATTTATAAAAAAGATTTATGTATTCCGATTTATCGCATGAGTAAAAGCTAAATACTGTAAAAGTATTTTTAAACAAACATTATCCGTGTTTAATGATGATAAATAGAAATTATTACGATAAACTTCATATAAAAATCGGAATTTGTAGTTGTTTGCAATTGCAGTTGGAGATAAATGTTTCTATAGATGTGGCAGTTACGATTTTAGTCAATTTTAACTCACTTTCATCCAGTATGAATTTTCTGTGGCTTCTCTTGTCAAACAGAGAAATTTATTTCGCGTTACGTCCATTCCTTGGGAGCCACACATTGTTCTACCAGGAACTGAGAAGCTTCCAGTCATTAATTACTCGTAAACAAATAATTCCTCTGCGTAGGAACGCTTGTTTAAAGGCGAAAATCCATTAAACAAATTAATAAAATACACCTTTCTCATAAAACTGGATACTGCAAGTTAATTCTACATTTCTAATATTTTCAATTATTACTTCCTTTATGAATAGAATATTTTTTCATTCATTCATATTAAAATATAACATAAAATTTATAAATATTCTAATTGGAATATTCATATATTATATATATTACGTGAAACTAAAAGAATACGTAAATTAAAAAAAATGTACTTTATTACGGTAACATACACAAACATTGTACAAAAATATCTATATCTATATACTATCTATATACTAATCTATATACTTCTGTGAGAAATCGTTATTTACAAATAAACAAAAAAATAATTATATTGTCATACATTTATCATACGTGACTTATTCAAGCACAAATGTCGACTCTTACTCTAATATGTAATGCAGAATCGTATAAAATTTTCTATTTTGTCTACTGGTTCTTTTAAAACGCGTGGCAGAATTTATTTTAAAGACTGCATTTTTGATAATCGACAATAGGTTCTGTTGTATATGAATATGAATGTTAATTTCCCAATAGTAATTTCTCTAATTTAAGATTTAATCAAAAACATAATTAAAGAGAAAATCTCAATTAGAACAACAAACAGAATACAAATGATAAGATCTCGCGATAATAATCTCCCGAAAGAAACATTCAAAACGAAAAAACAATTGACCAAATATTTCACCTAGAAAAAAAGTAGAATACGAGTAATAATCTCGCAGCAAAATAATTTCTTGATATTTCTCCAAAAGAGAGAAAGATATTATTTTTCTTCTATTCTAAAATCATCTGATATCAATAACTTTAAAATTTTCTATTATAAAGTTACTCATCAACGTGACATTCTTTCGCTACCAAGAATAAAGTCTCCTCTCTTCCACGGTGCTTCCAAGTGGTTATACAGGATTTACATGGCTTCCTACAGACATAAAATAAGACGATCTGGACTCTGTTACCGTAATCGCAAACAACAGCGGAGTCTTCGTTTTTTCTCCGAAAGGCGAAAGAGAACAAAAAAAGAACGCAACAATGGCGACTTTCGCGATTCGCGAACCTTTGACCCCTTCCACCAGGCTACGACTACACTAGCAAAAAATTTGAACAACGATGGATGATTTTATCGTCCAGATGAGTAAAGATCGAACGAAGAATCTCATGGCAAGAGTTTTACTTGTATCCATGGTGTTCGTCGTGGTGGGGCTCAGCCTGTACCCAAACTTTCTCCCAAACCGGCTTCCATATCTTCTTCCACGCTGGTACCTGTACGTCCTTCCACGCTGGCACCCATTTGCTCTTCCACTCATCCTTCCATACCTGCTTCTTCTGTGTTACCCAAATTTGCTTCTTCTCAGGTACCCAGACCTGAACCGATTCCTCTTTCCAAACCAATTTCTTGTCGCTAACCCAGACCTGTTTCTTCTCAGTCTTCCAGATCTGTTTCCATTCAGCTTTCCACTCTAGTTTCTTCTCACTAACCCAGACTTGCTTCTTCTCCGTCCTCCAGATCTTTTTCCATACAGGTTTCCAAATCAGTTTCTTCTTCCAAAGATCATGACTGGTATACTGCCAGCCATGATGATCCTTACCAACATATTGTTCACCAGGAATACCTATTTTAATCCACTCAGGAACCCAGACCTTCTTCCAGTCAGGTACCTGAACCTCTTTCCATATAGGTACCTGTACTTCTTTCCAAACTGGCTTCCAAACTTTTTTCCAGGCTGGTACTTGGACCTCTTTCCACGCTGGCACTTGGATCTCCTTCCAAATAGGCTTCTGGACTTTCTTCCAAACTGGCACCTTAACTTCTTTCCACGCTGGAACCTGAACTTCCTTCCAAACAGGTACTTGAACTTTTTTCCATTCTTGTTTCCAGATTAATTTCTGTTCTGTTTTCCATATCTGCTTCCATTCTGCTTTCCACGTTAATTTCTTCTCCCATCTTCCTTGAGGTTGAGCTGGTGGTCCATAGGATTGCGCTGGAGGGCCATAAGATTGTGCTGGAGCACCATAGGAAGTTGATAATCCTCCACCACCACCACCGCCATGATGGTCTCCTCCTCCTCCTCCTCCTCCATGGTGGTCTCCTCCAAAGGAACCTTGGTCACTTCCAAAGGATCCATGACCACTTCCAAAGGATCCATGGTCGCCTCCAAAAGATCCATGACCACCTCCATTTCCATGATCACCGCCAAAAGATCCACCGCTACTATATCCTTGATCGCCTCCAAAAGAACCGTGATCGGCACCGTGATCGGATGGAGCACCATAGGAAGAGGATGGGCCTGCTGGAGCGCCATAACTAGACGATGGTGCACCATAAGAAGAGGATGGGCCTGCGGGAGCTCCATAACTGGATGATGGTGCACCGTAAGAAGAGGATGGTCCTGATGGAACACCATAACTGGACGATGGTGCACCGTAAGAAGAGGATGGACCTGATGGAACACCATAACTGGATGATGGTGCGTTGTAGGAAGAGGATGGTCCTGATGGTGCGTGGTAAGAAGAAGATGGACCTGATGGAGCACCATAACTGGATGATGGTGCGTTGTAGGAAGAAGATGGTCCTGATGGAGCACCGTAAGAAGAGGAAGGTGCACCATAGGAGGAAGATGGTGGTGGTGGAGCACCGTAGGAATCAGATGGTGCGTTGTAGGAGCTTCCTACGTTTGGAACTCCATAAGAAGTCGCAGGTGGGCCATATTGGCTTGAAGGTGGGCTTAAAGGTGCTCTGAAATTTGTAATTATTTTTTTCTATATTGTAATATTTGTTTTGTATTACTTATTATAATACTATTACTATTACTAAATACGATATAATAGATAATATTTAATCGCAAATCGCATGTTTATACAAATTCATATTTTTATCAACATAGTTAAAAGAAGTAAGATCTAAGCAAAGATCTATTTTATCCCCTAAATATTATAACATGAGTACTTTTGGTTTTTTTTATATATTTCAGCGTATGATATACATTGTATGCATTTTCGTACTTTTAAATTTCCCATAAATGTATAAATATCCGCTAACTATTCACTGTGTATTAAATACGACTTTTTAATTCATATATCTATTGTTACAAATTTCACAGCTATTTATTTCGTCAATTAATTACAAAGACATCTACTCACTCTTTCTTGGTCCTTATCGGGTCCCCAAGAACAGAGACGAAAAGGAAGCAACACAGGAATAACTGCAAAGATTATTTTTTAATTACCAATTATTTAAGAATTATTACTTCCTTTCGCATCTATAATTTATTCATTTATTTCACATTTTTATTTACTATCAGACATCCGAGATAGACAAGTATACAAACAATAAAGAAGAAGTAAAATATATGATATTTACGAAAATGTAAATGAAATCGAATCAGTATCATCTATCGGAAGGAAACACACTCATCGTCCAAGCAGAGATGCAAATGAACCAATTACGGTACGTTAGTTATCTAGGTGACTCTAGTGACTGTATAATATATAATTATACTAGGTATTTACCTAATAACACAGTAACAACTTCTAAATATTCAACCAACTACAGATACAATCTACTGTGTTCTAACTGAAATAGTACCTCGTACACGAGCATTATACTTATAATTACAGGCTGATTTCAATCTATATTCCGCTCGACCTTCACGCGCTATCTCTCTTTACATCTTCACCATCGATCACGCGAGCGTTTAAGTACCTCTTATACTTTATTCCTTACGTTAAAATTGAAATTTAAAAAGAAAAAAAGAATTTTAAGAGAGTTATCTTTGTAGAAGTGTAGTCCTCACCCTTAGTGAAATTAATTGAGCTGTTTTTTGATTACGAATTCATTCAGAATTAAAAATTGATGAGGTAGTAATTAATTCTAATCAAATAGATATTAATTCCAATAAATGTGAATTAAATATGACGTAGCTTCTGCAATCTGCATTTAAACATAAAAAGGAAAGCAAAATTTAAAATTTTCATTGTTGGGCATTACATACAGTTATCAAAGTTAAAATTTGTTCAAACTGTGTCTGTATAGTATCAACCTCTGACAAAACTAATTACAATTGCAAAACAATTTGTCTTTCATATTTCTCCCAGAGCAATAGAAGTTACATTCAAAGGTTTCACCTTTAATAACAAAATTTTTGTAACGATTACAACTTCATCCCAGTAATATACTTCTTTTTTCTTTTTTAGATTAAAAATAACATCTCTGCCATAAACGATAAAAAGTTCCACAAAACTCAAAGGCCAAAAGAGAAAAGAAATATCAACAAGAAAAATAGTTCATGGAGAAGATCGATGGCCACTTTTTCCGCAAACGTCTTTAAAAAGTTACGAATGATATATCTTGTAGGATGGTTTACGATCGTCTCTCTCAAAAATGAAAGTGTCCGCGTGCGAAGTAACGAATGGGCATAAACAAGACAGGAATGGGGTCAGCAGTGGCCCCCTTTTTCCTCTTCTTTTTCCCCTTTACCAACGTGGAAACAGGAGCTTGATCGTGAAACTCGTAGCTGTTCATTAACGCCAGGAAGACCGGCCGACGGGAAAGTGGGCCTCTCAGTTTCGTTTCTCGCTCCGAAACGTGTGCGTCCTCGTGTTTGCTTTTTATTTTGGTCGACAGCCATTTTGGTGAACCGACTTACCACTGGTCTTCCTATTACATTGATTACCGTAAGCCACGGTTGCTTTGTCAAGATCAAGGCTCGGACCGATCCAAGAGAGTAATAACCCGAAGATTATTCGATTAATACTACTTTTCAATTTTTAATTTTTTAAGAAATAAAATAGAATTTTCAGTCTTTAATTAAAAACTACGCCGTTGTCAATGATATTTTAAGATTAAAAGTCTTTTAAAAAATTATTATGATACTGGTACAGACTTTTAAGTCTCAGATTAAAAAATAAGCTATTATGGACGATATCTTTTAATAAGAAAATATTTTGAAGACATTACCATGATACTAGAATTTAAAATCAGAGATTAGAAAATAAGCTATTGTCAATAATATTTAAAATAGATTATCACTATGCTATTATAGGTAAAAGTTTCAGAATAAACTAACAATTTTAGAGATAAATTTTAATCAAATTAATTTGTATCAAGGTCGATGGTCTGTTAATTGATTGAATCCGTGACAATATCGATAATCCAAATTTATGAAAGTATCGGGAACCGATAGAAAGTTGTTGAAGATGACATTAACTTAACGATAGAAAGGCAAAAGTGTGACATCTCGTCGTATTCTTTCACATATACATACATTAGAGATAAACCGCTGAACAATCACTAAGAATTGATGTGAAGAGCTTACAAATTTCGAGGGATAGCGTTTGAGAAAAAAAATGTTGGAGAAATGAATAATCTTATGGAATTGGAATTTTTCAATGGAAATAGATTTCCGTAACTAGGTTAAATGTGGAAGGTGAACGAGTTTCGGATATCTTTGATACAATTTTTACGAAAGATGATCATTCGAGGCACGAGCACAACACTCGACTTTCCATTCTGCACAACGTGAAGCGACGAGAATACTTACTTAGGATAGCTCCTAGAAAATAGCACCGACGTACTGAATTCGGTGACTCGAACGGAATGTTAACTTCACCAACTATTTGTGAACGAAATTATATAGTTTGGTTTCCATCAACGTTTCAAGCTGTAATACTACTCGTAGAAAAGATAAACGAGGGGGATTTTCAAGAAATTCCTCAAGTCAGCAGTATGACACTAAAAAGGAAATGGAACCTGCTAATAAAATATTCATTCAGAATTGCAATTTGAACTTTTCGAAAATTTCTTCAATTTAGTAGTGTGACATCAAAATGATACCTACTGATCTACAATTCATGATTTCTGGAATTTTCAGATTCAAAAATCAAGGAATTCAGAAATTTTTGATGAGCAAAATTCTCATGTTTTAGTATAGACAAGTTCAATATTTCTAACAAGATAATTCAACCTTATCTTCAAAGAATCAAGAATCACTATAGAACCACAAAGACCAACCGTTATAATGCTATGATACATTCAAATAGGTGATATCAGGATTCATTATCAGTCTGATTATTAAAACCAACCTACTATTCTACTTGAAATCTCAACGAATAAAGCTCTATTAACACGCCCACTGTGAATCGCAATGATTGAATTTCATTAACTACAATGTTATATGCTACCAATGAAAAAGTGGTACAAGTGCTCCTTCCTCCAATAAGATAAGTACAAGAAGCATTCGTATCTATCTACAAAATTTTGTTATAAATTTCCAAGTGTTATTATATGAATACATATGGCGAAATAGTATATTAATATTTAAAATCATATAAATTTCTCTATTAAAGAAATTATTAACTTTACCAATGTCCCAAATTAAAGATTTTGTCATTTGTACCACTTTTCCCCTGAACTCCTCGAACAGTTCCCATATAACACTTGTCTCCATGTTACAAAACTTTACGTGAATTACTATTCTTTACAACAATTATTGTTTATCTTTTTCCACAATTTTGTGACTTCTTGCGTTCCACGTTTAATTCGGTATCCTATCCGTACGATCCAATGGTTCGCATGGTTCGCAGTGAACGTGTTAATTCACCAAAGCTCGGTTCCCATAATTCTCTCATCACTCCTCCGCGAGTATCGGTAAAAGATGTCACAGTTCTTTTGTTCCACAGATACACTTGTACTGCACGAATCCGTGCCACGAAATAATAGTGACAAAGATAACAACAAAAATTGGGCACTGACCAGGCTGGACCGCATCTTCACAAGCTTCAGGGGTGTCGTTCACCGCGCGATGACGAGGAAAAAACGGCAAAGGCTGCCGCCTTTATTATTATTGTTTTTTTTTTTTTTTTTTTTAGTTACGGTTCGTCACTCCTCTGACGAATTCCTCGTGGCTACGGTGCCTTTTATAGCGAATGTTTCCTCCGCCTAGACGACTAGTCGCCCTAAGCATAGAGATATTTCGAGGAGGGGTATACCCAGGTATAGGTATACGTTGCGTCCGCAACGCTATACGGGGGTCTCTGTGGCGCTTACATCCTCAACTCACCTTTGGAGGGGATCTACAGCACGTTATGATCATCGTCGAAGGTAAAAGGGGCATTTGGGTGCCATCACCGTGCCAGACGTGAAACGTGGATTTTTTTCAGAACGTAGTGCGCTACTCGTCCTACTCGTTAAACCAGGTGAACACTTTCGAGTCAGATTGCTAGCTAGAAGCTCATTCCATTGTCTGATTGTTTTTAGTGAAGACAGACAGTTCGTTTTTTTATATGGAAATATTAACAAATCCTTTTTCAAAAGATACAAGTAAAGCATATATTGTCCAGGGGGATTGAGTCTTCATAACTAGCAGTGGATTCAGATATAGTATATTTAATTACGGTGGAATCAAATATAATAAGATAGACAGAATCTATTGTGCGTACTTACAGTTTATCTGATTTGAAGAAAGATAATAAGTCCTATTTTTAAGTAGATTCACACTTTTCCAAGTACTTCAAGATTATGTAACACTTTCATATCTAATCAAACCTTGATCAAGTAGATTTGAATCCCTTGCAAGTATATACTTTAACCAGAAGTTCGTGATATCCTGCTGATAGATTTCTATTTATAAAGTCGAACTGCAGCAAAATTGTAGTATACATTGTACATAATATAATTTTCTTTTTTTTCTTTCTTTCTTTGCAAAGTTCTCATTTTCAAAAATAAGAAAACAAAACCTTGGTATATTTTTCTAGAAAAAATGTTTGGCGAACTTTGAATTTATTTTTATTAGAACTCATCTTGTAGATATAAATCAAGAAAATGATGCAGCAGCATGAAAAATCTACATCTGTCTACACTACGCATAAAAGATCAATTAACATTGTAGAGTTGACTCATCGAAAATAAGCCAGTCTCTTGAATCCTGTTATTCAAGTATGCACAAGAAAGAACATTGTACGACTGAGTATTTGTTTGCTTTCACTGCTAAAACAGTTAAAGTGTTTTATGCAATCGTCTATACCCGTTGGATCTTCGACTCGCATGTAATCCCAGGAAAGCGCTGAACGTTACAAAACGGCAACCAATTGGTATTTTCCAATGTCATAATTTCTATTAATCATTCGATTGTAGCCTCCTTGGAAGTCAGATATACTATACCTAATATGCATGTAATATAATCTTAAGTATAATTGATTACAATGAGATGAATTGTTTAATGTTAGATTGTTTTGAAAGTTCGTAAAGCTTCTGGAAATTTATATTATGTCGTGTTGTATATTTAACTGGAATAGGAATCTGAGAAAGAACTTTTTATTGTAAATCTTTGATAAATAATACAATAGAAATTTCGAATAAATATTACTACCAGTTAGATGTTAAACTTGTAAAAATTATTTCGAAGAATTAGTAACAAAAAAAGACAAGAAATTTGTCGCGGAAGCAATTATGAAGCTGTACCATGGTACATGATGATTAAATACATCAATAAGAAAGATCCATATTTAACAAAATATTGATTTTATAAAAATATATTGTCTGTTACAAAATTTTTTTTAACGTTTTGCTAGAAAGTTTACGAACAATCCAATATAGATAATTGACAAATTATTGCGATAGTACCTCTTCCATTATTCCTTTCATTTCCATGAGGAACATCTAATTTGACTAAATCAGACATTTGAAATGTCTAATATTTTTCATCCTAACATGCTCTTTCCTTAGGTAAAACACAATTTCCCAATAATCTCTAATTCTAAATTTCTAGAAATTTTCTCGAATTCTTAATCGATTGCTTATCGTCATACAGATTCATGTATCTCCGAATATTGAATTAATGACGATTTCCAATTTCGTTTTAGGGATCAGGTAGTTTGGTAACACGTGCGATCGTCGATTAATTTTCCTTTCTCCCGCAGAGAACAGGGCGAAATTTGGATCCACCTGTCTTCTGTTAGAGATTTCGTTGCCCAACCAAATCGACCACGTAGCACGGACCACGGTCTCAATTACGCAATCTGTCGGCAAAGATTAGATACGATGTGAGAGTTGTCAGGAACGAGGAATGGGAACAAATTCATCGGTCGTGCTCCGTATAAAATATTAATGACCATGGGGGAGCTCGCGAAATTCACTTACTTGTCATGGAAACGTGGTTTGATCATCAACTCGCAGTGAAATTTCTGTTTCGATTGACTTAGAAGAGTGAAGAAGACAAGAACACGTCTAAAAACGAGAGAAAGGACGCAGGTATTAAGAGGTAGCATGCAGAGTTCTTGTCAAATATGGAGAGAAATTGACATAATTGACTTTTGATCTTTATATTATTTCTAATCTTGAAAATCTTTTTCATTTTCCCCACATATTTCACTTTTCCAGCCTTTCAGTCCTTTCTGGACTTTAATTTTCCTACGTTTTACAATTCCTTATGTAAATTCTTACATTCCCTTTACACATACAGATATGCCTTACTATTTCTCATATCTCTCAATAATTCTGGATCCGGTTTTATTTATTCCCTCAACATAATATGGAAACTAACCAACCTATGTGTATTCTAATAAAGTTGGCTTATTCTTCAACTCTCCTTTTAAACCTCTTTAAAACGGCTATAACTGTTTCTTCTTTCATTTTCTTTTCATTTATTTCCTTATTTTCCTTTCGTATAAATTCCTTTTCATACTTTTATTGGCACATGGTCCACTTATCTCCCTTGTTATATCTAATAAATTACTACCCATTTAATAACAATAACTAACAATAATAGAAACGAGATTCGACATAAAATTTTAACAAACTTTTCTTTAACGAAAGAGGGGAGAAATACTTATAATTTTCTAAAGTAAAAAAGAGAAAAAAACCACATAAGACATTCAGAAGCACACATATTGGAACCTCCAACCTGGAAGTGCATTTAGCTGACTTAGAATGTAGGTGAGGACGCGACAAATCGGAGAAACGCATCGGAGGCTACAACGTGAGGAGAAGCTCACAAACAACTTGTTTGAAACGAAGTGTACACAATAAACGTTTTATCGCCAAGAAACTACATCAACTCGATTGTAAAATTTAAAGAGTCACTTTGACTTTCTTTAGATTCTCCTCGTGGCTTGCTATCGATTTAATACCTTTCACCGGTACCATCCTTTGCTTCCGTGACAGCGTTAGAACGACACGGAAGTAAGACTCTTCGTGACCTCTGGAAACACTTACTATGGAACATACATATGTAGAATGTTAATAAAGTAATAGCTTCCGATATTCGAGCACCAATGAATGATTAAGTGCACTGCATTAGTAGACAAGAAAAACAAGGTACCATACTATTATGTAAACGGTATAGCATGCTTATTGAAAGGTACACACGTACGAGGTCAGTTACGAAAGTCCGCAAAAGGAGCCTTCGTTTCGCAGAGGAAAGTTCAAGTACGAGGTTCGAACTGCTCACTATAGTGATACAGCGAAATCAATCGATGCAAGTATTATAATGTACCTCTTGAAATTGCCCTACTTCTCAGAATTCTTTCTCGTTCTGAAAATTTTCTTGTTATATAGAAAGTGTATATTGGTGAAATTATGTGATTATTACTCAATGAAATGCATTTACAAATTATACTTCTTCTTAATATTCCCTTTAATTTTTAAGATCCTCTTGTTCTAAAAAAAAAGTGAGTATTGTTATTTAAATAGCATTCATATTTTTCAGAAGAATAATCATGAAAAAAAAATAATACATTCTAAATCCTTTTTCTGATTTTAAAAATCTTTCTCTGAAAAATTATATTGATAGAATAATATATTAAAAGTAAATTCTAAAAAATTTATGAATTAAAGTAAATAAATACAAATAATAGCTGCAAAGTTTTGAAGAATGGGTACAATTTCTGAAAGAAATGAAAGTAGATCCTCTTGACCTTACAAGAAATAATGTTTCTGGAGGAAAGTTCTCTAATACTAGGTCGTGACCAAAAATTGCTTCGAACGTAAACTATTGCTTTCTTGATCTCGATGCATCAGCAGAGAAAATAGCATAGAGAATACCGCGAGTTTCTCGCTTCCAATAAAAGTACCGTTGACCCTGCTATCATCTTCATACCGAGTGTAGACCGTGAGATACACGCGCCAGTATATGTGTTTCGTATTTTCGAGTGAAAGTTCAAGTGTTCTGCATGAAATGAAAATCCCCATTCTTCCTTGGAAAATTAGACGTTTCAATTAACACAGCATCATTAATCCTTTTCAACGCACGTCACTGCATCAATAATAAATTGCAGCTAACAGTATGATGCATCACGCTCGTGCGCATATCGTTGTCATTAAATACAAATACTAATTAGGCCAATTATTACTTTCTTTTTTTTCAATCTTTGTTTTTATAGATTTTAAAATATAGAATTGATTAAAATTAATTCTTGCCGTTTTAAATAAAATTTAAAGAACATATTGTTGAATCATATTTAGTATAATAATTATATAATAATTTCTAATATAATAATTTAGATTTGATTCCTTAATTTTAGAGCATTTAATTTTATTTTCTTAAATCTATGAGATAAAATAATAAATAAAATGTAAGAATAATATATTGTTGAGTACAAAATAATATTAAATACTCCAAAAATAAGTAATCCGTCTCAAATTACTGTAATTATATTTAACCCAAAAGTACTAGTTGTGCGTTAAATAATATATTGTCCATTTGGCGTAATAATCTATTGCCAACTTTCATTGTTTCATTCTCAAAGAATTTCCGATATCTTTTCCTTCTAAATAATTATTATAACGTTTCTCATGAACATTTGATTGAAACGTATGTATAATGCTAAAAATCAAACAGTATAGTTTTTGTGGTTCTATTTGAAATATAGTATTCCCGATGAAAATTTTCAGATACACGTGTGAAAGATTCCAGCCACTGAAAGTCGTCATTACGCTCATGATCAGGTCACTTTGACTTTCTTTCGATTTAGGGTTGCAGCTGCCTTCTCCACACTTTATATTCCAAAGGATAATGGTGTTTGGTTACTTTCACTGTGCCTGGAGCGGAGGTCCGAATCATTTTGCGAAACAAGCACTTACTTAACAGTTTCGTTTTAAAAGTAGAGGAATCATTACATCGTCTCTTATTTTATTTCTATACATTCGGGATCATTTCGAAATGTATGTGATTTGTATATGATTGCTGGCGTAAAAGCAGCTCGAATTAAAATTGACATAACAATTATGAAACGTATAATAACCAATAAATAGGGAAAAAAGATTGATGTCATACCCACTTTCTAATCTTTTCAAAGGGTTACATACCAAAACATACTTTAGATATGTGAAGACTATCGTAAAGTAAATTTCACTTTTTGAAAAACAAGCATTTCTAAAAATCTGCTTTCATTGCGAATTAATTAATTAAAGTTGAGTTATTCAATTTACAAATATTTTAAACTTCATGGTAATCATATCTCATTACAGTACTAGTGAAATTTTTTAGTGTTTTATATACAGCAGCTACAAAAAGTGTTTGTATTTGTGTACATACCTTTATTTTTCAATAAAGGTATGTTTTTCATCGGAATCCAAAGTTCATTTTCATAGTACCGTATAAAAGTATTTCCAAATAATATAAAATTTAATATACTTGGACTTCATTGATTAGTATTTTTCATTGGTGACATTATAAGTAAGAGAAAAATATTCGAGCCATGCCAAAATATACAGTCGTGAAAAGCAATTGAGCAATAAAACGTAAGTAGGTTTTTACGTTTTTCTTCATTTAATCAGTACGAATTTCTTGCCTCATCGGTTGTTTTTACGAAGATTGAATCATTGCTTCCCGTATTCTATCTGCAATTATTTTCCAACAGAAACTAGAGTACGCGCCAATTTTAAGCTTCATGTTTCACTCTACATTTAAGCACCTTATGTTAAAAAACATTTAAAAAATTACAATTAAAGTATAGATTTCTTTTGTACTATGAATTACTATTGAGTTTAGTATATTATAGCAAAAAAATTGGAATTTAATATTGTTTGTGGTTTATATCTTTAAAAAACGTATGTGTACAAGGAAAAATCGTCAAAAGTTCTCTCTATATTAGATGCGCGCGTAATAATGCGCAGACGCACGTCGTGCAAAATCTGTATGAGGCCTCTAATCAGTATCGAATATAGCTAGAAAATGAGAGGTAAACAGCCGGAGAAAGTAACTTTAGCTAATCCTATTTTTAATGCCTACGTATAACGTCATTCAATGTCAGAAAAATAATGTTTATGTTGTATCGGAGATCTTTCTCTCGAGCATCCTTCAGTTAGCATATTTGTCGAGGAGAATTCGTACTCTCCACAATTAGATGTTCTTGTAAAAGAAAGATCCACAAGTGAAACTATTAAAAGTTCCTGGAATCTTTAAAACTGTTAAATTCGTTGAATTTGAAACATTTCAGAGTTGCAATATATAAAAAACATATATGAATCTACTGCGCATGCACAAATCGCATTAATATTTACCATCGTGCAGGAAAATCTTAATGGTTACCACTACAGAGCATACTTTCCTGTTCACTTTCCTTCCGTATTTATGTAGCAACAATTATGTGATCCAAGCGATGAAGAAAGGGAAGATTAATTTCATTAATATTCACAAGGACGTCGCCTTGCAAATTAAGTTAGAATAATAAACCTCTAGAATTTAAATGCGCTTCCACTGCCTCCAACACAATGATGCAGAAAAATAATGTTTTAATTGTCATTTATAGCATCAGAACAATACATCAGGAACAAGTACTTTTCCGGTGAAGAAGTTCTTGATCTAACCAGGAAGCTTCAACAGGTAGGATTAAAACGATTACTCGGTTTCGGTTCCCTGTATATTAACAGTTTCTGCGGGCGATTCTGCTGGTGGCTTGTGCAATCAATCAACTAACTAGTTGCATTCACATGTAGTGGTTTGTTACATATGTAATACTGTACGTCAACTATTGTACGGGCATCGTTGATTACATTACTTCTCTGTTTTTTGTCTTCATCCACCGATTTTATGCTTCTACCAATTATTTTAAATTACATTTACAGAAAGAATTCTGATACTTACTTGAGAGGTTAAGTTCCTCTTCAAAATTCCTTTGTACAGAAATCATAACAATTTATTATCAGCGACAAAATTTTCTTTGGTTAGCAATAATTAAAGTTTAGCATTTACTATTATTACAAGTTTTCAACCAATTGTCAGTGTAATGCTATATAATGATTTGTTTATTTACATGGAAATTAATCTTGATTCGGCTAAAAAGATATTAGAGAAGTTGTCTAGTTTTTAATAGATACAATGACAAGACCAAAATAGGAAGGAACGAGCAACTTGAATACGAGAGAGAAGTCGACGGTGATCTCAGATTAATTTACAGAACGTGTGAAAAACGACAGTAAAATGTCTGTGAGAATGAAAGTAATGCTCTCCTCTGCCTATTTAGATACGTCTCATTAATAAGACGCATCTAATATAAGTTTGTAAGTACTTTTGTAGAAGACTAAATTGGCTTCCGGCAAGGCAATTGCATCACATCAGACTTTGTTTCACGATTTCTATATTGATAAAGCGAGCCACAGTGGTCAAACCAGCTATTTTAGCTAAATAAGTAGATTCTTAAGTGGTCATCAACGAGAAAAAAATATTCACGGTGACACCGCTTCCGGTTTACCATTTCCAACGAGGCTAACAATGCTTCTTTCCGCTAATGATAGTCTTAAACGTAATTACTATGAAAATCATTATATGAATAAATTTTTATAGTAACATATTGCAAAGGTAAATGTTTTTGTATTATGCTTATTCTATGTTACGTTATCTATTAACATAAATATTTTCGTCGCTTTTTAACATGCATAAAACGATACGATTAGAAGAAGACAGCGAAAACTTTTGTTCCTTCGGAGGCGTGTCTGTGGAAATATACGATACCAATCCGTTCCACGCCATTCGTCTGCGAGGATAAACTAACAGATCATTAAAATTCGCCGAAAATACACGACTGATGCTGTTTCGTGTTTTCGAGAATTCGATCGAACTGTTGATATAGCCTCTTTAAAGTTTGTCAAAGTTTACAAATCCTGTTCCTAATATTCCATGTTTAGCACTGGATTTAGGATTAAAAATTAGTTTAAAAATCATCAAAAAACTCTTTGTTCACTTGGTCTTCTTTACCTATTATGAAATATTTATATTTGATCAGCTGATATCTGTATCCTACTAATGAATATTTAAAATGATTTACATTTCAAAAGCAAAGAATCGCAAATGTCTAAATATAAAAATGTAACGATATCTTAATTGAATTTTAATATTCAAAACAGCGATAGTGTTTCATCAAAGTTGGAAGGTATTTTATTAGAATTGTTAGAAAGTTATGTTTGCAATATGTTATATAATTATTGCAAATCCTTGAGAATTCAATGCCCGAAAACGCGTTAGAAACTCATGATGCTGTTTTGCATGCAACAAATACGATATGTATTAGTAGCACGTACTGTGATTTTAGATTTGTTCGAATACACAAGCGGCCACGTGAGCTGCAAAACGATCACGTTGAACTGTTAACATTTTCACTCTGGTTTTCCTCAATTTTGATCTTTATTATTGATAGATAATTAGAGTAAGTGTCGCACGCAAGAATTTCAGACCCTTGACTTGAAAATTTTAATTTAAATTTGAATATAAACTAGAATTTAAATTTAAAAATTTGAATTTTAATTTAGATATTTTTATTTAAAATTAAAGGCTCAACTCTGAATTTTTCTGTTTAAAGAAGTAACTGCATTCTTTTGAATATATGTTTGCAGGATATATTACGAAAAACTTTTATCATGAAGTAGATAAATACATTCTGCAAGGTTTGCTTCAAAAACTAAAGAGAAGACAAATGTTTGATACATGTAGTTGCGTACAATGAAAAAAACGAATTCTCTACCGAACATTATGTCAAATACGTAAGTGGAATACTCTTCAAACGTGTGTGATGAAGAGTCCATGTACGAACTGCATTCCGAACGTGAGTAAAAGTTCAACCGAGAAATACTATCGCAAATCTGATGTCTCTCTTAATGTACCACGAACTTTTTCATTTTTTCAATTATAATACTTCAGTAGTCATAAAGATATTTTTTTAAAGTAATTAAATAAAGCCTAAAAAATAAGTATATATAAATATTTAGATTAAGTAATATATTTCTCAAATATTATTACTAAAATTATATTTAATGCAATTTCAAAATCCAAAATGGATGAACCAAAGATGCGTTGAACATGAAAGTGGAGAATAATTCAAAGCACTGGATCTCTCATAATCAATAGAATAACTATAAACATCTTCACATACCGTGCGACTGTACAATTAATATTCTTTCTGCATATTTCTTCTGCATATACATACAATATCATCAGCTGCCCTTATTCTCACCCTTAATTCGCTTCTGAAAGAATCGACATTTACGCTACGAGATCGTTGTTCAGGAAAACATAGAATTCTCGTCAATCGACACTCGTCCCTCATTATCGCCTTTTTCCTCGCTATCTCGATCGTCACATCCTGCCGCCTATTATTCCCATTATCTTTATTGCTTGAACTTATCCAAACGGAACGTTCATGCTTTGACTAATCTTTCTAATTGCATATTCAGCGTCGATATGTAATTGATCTTATCATTGATTCCGTGTTATTGGACACTCAAAATAGCCAACAAGAAGGTTGTTGATTCAAACAGATACTACAAGATGTATAAAAATTAGACTCTTTATTTCCTACATTTTAATAGCTGTGACATTTTTTGCGAACCAGAAGTAAAAATCATTCAGAAAGTTCTCATTTTTGTAGAATTGAAAATATTCAAACGCCTATAAACGATCAAATGAACGCTTCAATGAAAAAAGACTTCCAGTGCCGCTTCAAGATGCGAGGGAAATATTTCTATCTCTGTATCGCTTTTCAAAGGTATTATTTTAATTATATAATAATTATTGTTTTAATAGTTTTATGACATTAACTTGGAAGAAACGTAAGGAAGAAGAAATTTTATGAATAAAATTTCGTTAAACACGTCATTTTTTTCACTTTCTTCTTCTTCCTTTCTAGATTGTTGGTGGAACTTTCACAATATAATGGATAATGGTACGGTTACGCAAGTTGCCGATTTTTTGTTCAACGTCGACATAGAGCTCGGACGAAATTGTTTGCTTCTTCCTGAAGAGAATTCGGAAGAGACTTATATAAGGATAATTATTTTCAATTTGGAAGCGAAACCACAACCATAATTTGCATAATATGTGCACGTTCTCTTTATTGGAGGTACTGTGTGTGCATTATTTATCACGTACTATTATTGATTGATAGATTATTCCTTTATTTTGATTTTTAGATGATAAATTAGGTAAAGATTTAATGAAATTAAATAGTATGAGGTTGATGCTTTAAAAGCAGGAGAAAAGAATGACCATGCTCGTCTTGGAACATCATGAAGAATCTTTAAATAGCAGTACGTACATTAAATGAAAATTCATAAAAGTTACTTATAAGTATTTTCAGTAAGACTACACGTCAATGCAATTTATCATACTTATCATCTCATAGCTGTGAGTTGGAAAATAGAGTGGTATCGATGAAGTACAAACTAATCATCTGTATTCATGAGAGCTCCTATTCGACCACAACAATGATTGAATACAAAAGTAGTATTCCATCAAAACGTAATATTTTATTTAAATAAATTAAGTCCATCTTTTATTGACTAATAATACACTGATACAATATACTATTTCATTTAAGAGACTCAACCCAACAATTTAATATAAAGATATCTCTTCGATACCAGACAATTCTCACAAACACAATTTTTTTAGATCTTACAAGAGATTTCCTATGTTTCCAATTAAAAGAAATACGCTAGTGATATCGACAATGTTGCTTCACCGACACAGAGAAATTTCAAGTTAACGATCAATGAATCCATATTTAAAAATCTAAAATCAACGAATTCTACGAAATTCAATTCAATTGTGACTATTGACAGATTAATTATTATCTCGTTGACAATTTAATCAAATGCCGTAGAAATGTCAAGAAGTTCGAGTGTTGCGATAAAGAGTGTTGCTGATTATTTTCTCTTTAATAGAAGCGATCATAACGAGCAAGATTAACATTAATCGATCGCGTGGCTGTTGCCCTGAACAAATTCGAGTAAATTGATGTTTAACGCCGGAGAAATGCTCCCTATCAATCGCGTACGCATTTTGAAAGTGAAAAATAGTTACGAGGGGAAAGTGACAGCGTCATCAGTCAAGCATTCGTCGTTGAGGTACGATTAAGAAAAAGATATTTCTCAATGCTAGTCTCAATGATGGTCGAACGAAACACAATGAATGGAAATGTACCTTGTTTCCTCATTTTTGTATGTTTATTTATCCACTGGACTTTTTAATATACTTTAACGACCTTGGAAAGCTTATTGTCTTTAACCCCTTCATGAAGAAGAAATTCAGTAATAATATATCAAAGAAAAACAAAGGGTCAAAAATAAGATAAATCTATTTTAGGTATATGCCTATATATACTAGATATATATCTAGGAACATTTATTTATAGTTATAACACCGTAAAACTTAAAAAAATGAGGAAAAGCTACCAAAAATATTGGAGGCAAAGAAAGACTGACAATGAGTAAAATTTCAGAGTGAACACCCATCTGACTAAGCTGTTACGATTAACGAAATACGAAGAAAGATTGTATTCCGAAACGGTTCAATACTCGCTTCGTGACTAGGATTTCTATAACGACTAACGACGCGACGATCCGACGTGCCTCACTTCTTCAACTTCGTAACACAGCGAATTGCGTAACACGTTACACACGTGTCGTCCGTATCGTAAAACAGTAACTACATATGTGTATATTTGAAGACAATTACATTCCAATAGAATCCACAAGATGCCAGGTAAATATCTAACAATAAATCAAATAATAACAAGAAACGAAAAAGAAAAAACAGAAGAAACTCTCAATTATAATGAATAAGAAAAACAAGTATATTTGCAATACCCTCAACTACAATTTTCCATGTTACGGGTACATCGAGGACACAGAAAATGGTAATGGTATCCGGGAAATTTTGCGAAATTTTGCATAGAACCTGCAATTGTGGATCTCTTTCTGCGAATCGACCGGTCAACCGCGATTTCTCTTTTTAAGAGGGATCAAGGATAACTGAAGACAACGATCATCAATAGGAAATAGTAACCACGTGTGTGTTTAATGATTTACGGTAGCTAATCCCATCTTATCGTTTTGTTTCTTTATTCTTAGAAATAAGGTTCGTTCAACCAAGCTGTGTTCATTAATCTCTGTTTATTCTACAAACTATTCATTATCTTACTATGCGTATAGTTACATATAGGTATGTATAGGTACAGATTTATGTCCGCTTGTCGATATTTTCTAAAGTATCTTTTTTCTTTCTATTCACTCTTCAATCCTTTGCAGATGTTGAAGACGCTTTTAATACCGCGTATGTACTATAAATACAGACATTGAAGATTGTAGAGATTATATACACATATATCGAAGGATTAAATATTAAAAGAAAAAAATATTGGTTTTTACGAAAAATATTTTTGTTGATGTTATTTGAACCAGAGATCTTCAGACATTCCTAGATATCATCACTGATTAAAATTCTTCCATTTCCGAGCAGCTCGTATTGTTTTACACTTGAAAGCACTATTCACTAATTAAACATCATTCTCAAATTTTCTAACAACTTCATCGTCCTTCTCCATTCTTCTTCGGATTCTTTATTACTTTTCCTACGTTATGCAAATGAGATCAGTCTCAACAACAAAGGCGAATGAAAACCTGCGACCCGAGCACAGAAAGAATAAGAAAAGAATGTTTTGAAGGAAGGAAAACGGAAATGAAATTTCACCGCTGTGCGGCGGAGATGAATGTGTTAATTGGTTAACAAACTAATGTTTGTGTGGATGACTGAGACTTTTGCTTGTAGCCTTAAGAAATTTCGACTCGCGAGAAAGATTGTCAAGATTATGATAGAGTGAAAACATGCATTTCGCAATAATAGAGTTTGAAAAAATTCTTAGGAAAAGTCTTAATAGTGGTACGATAATATAATATATATTGATATGAATAACAGAGTGAATAATAATATAATAATAATATAATGTATTTAGTAAAATAATCATACGACTAAATCAACAATAAAGGTGACAGCTTATCGTAGATAAACGCGTATAAAAATGGATCCAAAATGCTAGTCCGAGGAATTTTAGGAATTTCATCGTATTTATGCCAGAAACATCTTCCCAGGAAAAAACAAATTTCATAAATAATACAGTCTCTGACAGGTAATGAATCATTCGATAGCTCAAATCGATAAATGCGTGTTTTTATAAGATTTCGTATCTATGTCCACATTCTGGAGCGTTGGCACAGAAATCAGCCGTAGTTCCTGTTCCATACATCTCTAACACATAGATATATACAAGTGTTACAAGTTACATCAATGATATCGAAACGAAGAAACTAGCGAGTTCTTCAGGTTTCTTTTTTAAATTCTCCGCAAACTTGACCTTCGACGGTGTGACTTGATTTCACAATAATTCTTTATATAGCTATAGTTGATCCATCAATCATAATGATCAATTGTCTCGCCCGTACAAAATAGAAAATCGTCAATTTGTCGTTTTGATTTCTCGATAAGAAGATATCGAAAAGAAATAAAAAGTAAATTATTATTCGTTCAACTAATAAGATTGATCGATTTTTTTTTGATGAAGAAATTAGTCAGTTAAAGTTAAAATGTTTAATATAAAAAGAGCATAAGACGACGTTCCAGAAGATGTCAAGGAAAAATATATAGAAGATGTTAAACAAGAGTTAAAAAATTACTTAAAAAGTCAGAAAACCGTAAAACCTGTTGCACGGAACTGGTACACACGGAATAACTGTTATTTACATTTCGTTCGTGAAAGCGGTACTCGTCCCTATTTTCCTCCTTTTTTTATTATCATTATTTTTAAATATTTCTGGAAACCAGCTTGAAGTCCCGAATAGCAGTTGGAGAGTCACGTGCAATTCGACAGAATCGACTAACGGGAAACAAAATAACATGTAAGGCGAGGTATTTATACGCTTGTGACTTGCTGATGAGCTTAGTGTAATCATCTGAGAAGGATGGTAATCATTTTACAAAATCCTTCAGGAAAGGAATTAATAAGACATCATTAATAAGAAATCACCTGTAGCAGATTGGGTAACCGAAAAATGTGGAAACCTTAAATGTGGGATTAATCGGTTCCTGTATATCTAATCAATCGCACGCTAATGGTAGATAAGACCATCCTATCGAGATTCGTGGTCTAAACGTTCAGTCTTTAATTGTCTGTTATTCAAGCAACAATGATGAGGTCCTCTGCACTCCTGCTTATAGCACTGTGCTTCACTTCTGAAGCCCTTGGTAAGTATAATCTGAATAAGTATAATATAGGTACTATATATGTATATATTATTATATATAATATGTACATATAATAGTAATATAATAGCAATATATAGTAGTACCTATACTGTAAATATACTTCAAGATATAGTAGGATGTTATTATGTATTAAAATATAATGTTAATAAAATATGATATTTAAGTGTAAGTATGTATATCCTATTTATTAGATTTCTACAACAACACCACTCTGTATTTTAAATTCCTGTTTTATGAAATTATCATTTTCAAACTAGATCTTTCCAGTCTAATTGAGATACTTTATTTCAAATATTTTTTCAAACAATTAAACGCCACTAATCTTCTACGAGATATCATTTACTCGTTTATGCACAAAAGAAAAGAAAAAGTTCTGTCAATAGTTATGCAAAAGTGACCAAATTGTTTACTTTGCAGAAGAATATTCCTGTTTGTTCTGTCATATCCTAAAGCTCAGTAAATATACCTAGGCATCCAAGTTAAAATCTGCATAGTTTAAGCTACTTGTCTTTACACTTCCTTGCACCATACTCTTCAGTCATTGTAATGCAGATCAGATATCCTTCAACAAAGAAAAAGGAAAAATAAATAAATAAGGAAAGAATTAACGTTACATTCTACACGTGGTCGTGTAGTATCCTGTGATGTCGCATTTCTTTTTGAAGTAATGCAACTATGACCACTTTTAGTAATTTTAGTAGCGTCAATATATTAACACCATCTATCCTTCGTTTACTTCGAGTGGAAATTACGAAATCTTTAAAAGTCTTATGTAAATACACCGAAAATCACGCTTCTAATCAAACAACGCTTTTACTCGACAGCAAAAAAAGGATTCGGTCCTGGAGAACAAGAATGGGGATACGTGAAAGTACGACCGACTTCGCACATGTTCTGGTGGCTTTATTATACCACCGCGAGCGTTTCTGCCTACTATGAGAAACCGTTGGTCATCTGGCTGCAAGGTGGACCCGGAGCATCCTCCACATCCTATGGAAACTTTGAGGAACTTGGACCTCTGGACGTCAACTTGAAGCCGAGGAATTTCACTTGGGTAGGACAAAAAGTCAACAGATGACTTAAACATGAGTTAAAACTTATCGATCTTTCTTTAAAAATCTTTCTCTTCTAAACAAGCCTCGATATCGGTGTTGACGAGACATTAACTTGATATTCGTCAAGTAAAATTAGATCATTGGTAAAATAGATAGATGTCCGGTTTCATAATCTAATCGTGTTTGAAGAGAAATTAATCTTCTTCGATACAATCCTATCACGGTTTGAACAGTTTTAATGCAACATCAAAATTAGATATTCATATGTTATATAAGTATATGTATACTTTCTTTATAGATCAATATTTCGGTAGACAAACCATAGAATTTTTGGTAAAAGTTTATCGAAGATTATTATTAATATTACATTTAGTATTTTCATTACATAAACGGAAAGTTAGTTAAAAAAGTCGTTAGAATAAAATATCTCTGAAACAATTGCTTGAAGCTTTAAGAGTAATTAAGTACATACAAATATCATAAATAAATATTGAAACATTCACAGGTGAAAGATTATAACGTTCTCTTCATCGACAACCCAGTCGGCACGGGCTTCAGTTATACCACTACGCTAGGAGGATATACGACAACGAATGCAGAGATCGCAAACGATCTCTTGGAATGTATAAAAGGTTTCTTGAAACAGCTACCGGAATTCGCTGATGTGCCCACATATATCACCACTGAGTCTTATGGAGGAAAAATGGGTGCAGAATTTGCTCTTTCATGGTACAGGGTAAGGCAATGTATTTTAATCAAATTATTTTATTTAATGTCCGACTTTTGCTTGTATTTTCCTTTTACCATTGCTTCATCTTTCTTTTCAAAATTACAGGCACAACAACAAGGAAAAATTAAGAGTAACTTGAAGGGCGTCGCACTTGGTGACGCCTGGATCTCCCCCATTGATTCCGTGATGACTTGGGCGCCCTTTTTACTCGCCACAGTACGACATACCTTTCTTAATGTTATCAGTTATATCTTCAGTTTTTACATCATCTATATATTATCCATTTTTTATATTGATTTGCAAAATATTTTTACAGGGTATGGTAGACACTGACGGCTATGAGAAGATCAACAAAGCAGCTCTACGAACGAAAGAGGCCGTAGATAGCAAAAGATGGACAGACGCAACCAGGCTGTGGAGCTACACCGAAGGAGTGATTAGTGAAGTTACCAATAATATCGATTTCTATAACATTCTAACGAAAATAGAACCTGATAGCAATCAGCTCTCCCTTATGCAAAGGCTTGTATCAGAACCAACATTTGCTCAAGGTAAAAGTATAATTTATTATTTAATATAATTGTCAATGATCCATACATAATGATATATAATAATATTAATTGATTATACAAGACGATAATTTTTAAGAATTATTTGATCATTTTAGAATACTCCATCTTCAGCCAGGAATCCTTAAGCGAGCTGATGAACGGTCCTGTAAAAGAAAGACTTAATCTAACTTCTAATCATGGAACCCAATCCAATCTGGTGTTCAGCAAATTGAGAGGAGATTTCATGAAGCCTGTTATCCATATAGGTACTGTCTAATAGATAATAGAAGCATTAAGAATAATAGAGAATCTTAATCAATTAATTTCGAATTTGTTTTTCCAGTGGAGAGTTTGCTGAACGAAACTAATCTGAAGGTTGTGGTAATCAGTGGTCATATGGACCTCATCGTTGACACTCCAGGTATCTTCATTTCTAAAATAATCGGCTTAACATCTCTTCAATTCCTTGATTTAATAGTAGAAAAATAAAAAAGAAAGAATACTAAAAAATTATGAAAAACATTTCATATGGAAACTATTTATAAGAAATGTAATATAAATTTCTGTGCAATCGTTTTGTATCGCTTTCGGAGAACTATAATTTTTCCGATAACTACATAAAGTATAATATTTATACAACGATGTAGGCACTCTACGCTGGGTTGAAAAGATGCAGTGGAAGGACGCTAATTCTTGGCACAGGTCCGACAGAGCTCCCTTGGTAGTAAAGAACATCATCGAAGGCTATGTGAAGTCTTATAGCAATTTCTTTATGTACTGGGTCAACAGAGCCGGACACATGGTAAATAAGAAGTCTAACCATACAGGTTGTTTCATAACTTGTCATTCGTACCCTCTGTTTATCATTAAAGTTAGTCCCACATGTTATGAAACATCCTTTATAATTGATTATTCTATATAAATGTAATTATTTCATGTAAAGATGTTATATGAAAATTATTTCGTCATGCAGGTACCAAGGGATAATCCAGCAGCGATGGCGTGGATATTAAAGGAGTTTACAAAATAACAAACGAATCATTTGAGGAAGCTGATCACATGAAATAGAACCAAACATTGAGTGAATGAAAATTAGGACGATCTAAATAAATTAAGAAAGCTACAGAAATTCGTCTTGCACCTTATCATACCTACTAAACTTCAAGTTCATGACATTCGCTATGTTAATTACGAACAAACCACTTAACTACTAATAGCCAAAAAAAGAAAAAAATTCGATTACCAGATTCTCCAATCGCGTTGTCCGTTTTCAGGGTCTGATATAACAACAGCAAAATAGCGATGCTCGTTATTTCCAAGAAAATTCACCGCCACGAGGGACCGTTCGTTTATTTTTTGCGATTTAGCCGGGGCCCCGAGGCGAAATGGTTTACCGGAACGACGTGGTTCTGGCTCGCGCTGTGAATTTTCCCACACTCGTAAAACGTCGCAGAAGCAACAATCCGAAACCAGCTAAGCCGCAGACGCCCGCCGATTTTGTCAATAAGGAACGATTGTTTAGATTCGAGCGGATACTGGGCAGTAAAACGAAACGATCCGCAAACAAGACTGCTTGCGCTTGTGGGGCAGTATCGCCGATAAAGAGGAACGGCTTCTGCGGTTGCCCGATCCTGTAAATAAAACATAGGAAAAAATCTTTTTTCCCAGCCCAATCACCGAAAGACTCTCGTAGGAATTTTTATACCTTTGCATTCTTCTTTAAAATACTATATAAAGAAATTCTTTAAAAGTTTCTTTTAATGGCAATTAAAATTCCTACACTCCTATCTAAAATTATATATGGTTTAGAAAAATTTACTATAACTGGAAAAATAACTACCCAATATTTTGATGTAAAATTTGAATTTACAGGTAATATGTCTTGACTTTAAATGAAATTAATTAAGAAATTAGTTAAAATTTTATAGGAATTTTATATATTATAGTAGTATATTTCATATACTATTATATCAGTTATGCATTGTATTCAGTATAACATTGTATTCTGGTAATAAATTAAAAATATTCTGATAAAACTAGAAATTAAAAATATAAAAAAGTATAACAGTATTGAATAAAAAATAGAAATGTACTTTCTTTCAGACGAAAATTATTTTTACCATCTGCCGCAGCTTCTGTAAATGTTTTTCTTTACTTATACCATCGGGATGATTTAAGGAACGGAAAACAGGGGCGCAGGATTAACACCACGAAGACAATTCTGGTTGTTTTCGAAGAACATACCGAGGATGCCCGGGATACGAGACCAAGGTACTTTGGAGCTTTGAATACGCTAATCCGCCGGTTCCTTCCGCCGTCAGATCCACGGTGATTTGTTTCTTAATATTTCAAGATGGAACGAAGCTCGAAGGACGGCACCAGAAACGGCGAACAAACAAATAACGACGTTTCTTCCCTCAATCTCTTCATCTTCGGTTACGGCCGTAGCTGTGGCTTGGCCTCTTCAAAAACACGACTGAAAGAAATATTTTTAAGTTGCTGGATCGTTAAAAATTACCGGGGGAATGTTATTTTATATAACGATATTTTTTTAGATAATCTTCAGGAATCAAGGTTTCATAAAATTTGGAAAAATATTTGAATATAATAGAAATAGGAGTATCCATAATAGAAGATCTTGATGTTGATTTGTTTTAGTAACAACAGCATGCTGCCAACTAATGATCGCTAAGAATGAGATAATAAAAGCATTTAGAAGAATGTGGAAACAAATCTAGTAAAAGCAAGTCAAAAATAAGTGAAGAACATATCTCTGTTTAATAGCTGCATTGATAAAAGTTAACCTTTACTGATAACGCTTTGTCTCAATTGTAAAATAGATCTATAAAAGTAGAGTAGGGAAACATAGATAGCTTCTATTCAAAGGATATTTAATTTAACTGATTATAGATAATATAATTATATAGGATTATTGTAAATAACAAAATTTATAATACAATTTTATCTTAAACAAAAATTTTATAAACCTGAAACATGTAGATCTAAACTATTCATGATACAATTTTAACTTTCACATACAACTTTTATAGATTTAGAATTTACTAAGATAAATTTTGAATAAGATAGATTTTAATAAGATTATACGAGTATAATCTGTATTTCATTGATACAAAATTTGTATCTAACTCACTTAAAAATTTTCAAAATTTGTAATAATTAGTAGTTAGCACTTGGTAGTTGAGACATAGTTCCAATATTAATTATAACGTTAATTTCTAATTCAGCAGGAAGTGAATCGCAAAACTTAGTAATTGTAATAAACTTGGAAAAGGGGTGACTTGGCGGTTTTCCCCCTAGTCAAAGTCACCGTGGTCCGTTAACGTGGAAGAGAGGGTGGCGAGCACAGAAGAGGAAGACAAGAGCGGTTCCAAGAAGCGGCACGGTTTCGGTATAATTACCGCAACTTTGTTTACATATCGGCTCGTTTACTGCCGGCGTGGGTGTTGGGACAGCATATGTGTAAACAGCAATAAAACATGTACCCACGGGTCTCAGATAGGTAACGCGACGCCTCCCTCGCATTGGAAACGCGCGAACGACGTACCTCCGGGAAGCCACGATGGGCGGAGCTGGTCCATCCTCTGAATCTCCGTGTCAAATTAAACACCCTTCGTTAGAGAATTGGTCTAACCAGCCGCAAATCGTAGTCAGTCCTCGACGTATACGAACTCAGACCAGTTCGAGGCGGTTCAGTGTTTCCAATCCTAAAAGCTTTATACAACGTTTAACACTTAGAAGAACCAGTCGTGTCATTTTAACACGTTAAGCAATCAGCAAAAGTAATTATTTTTATTAAGAAGTACAATTGAGAATATCAGTGGAAAAATGGCACAAGTGTGTCTCTCTTTTAATTAGGTAGATGATATAAGAAAATTTAGTATTATTTCTTTACATATGTAAGTTTAAGTTTATTAATATTGTGGATGGAAGACGTAAATCGACGTCTTTCGTTTACTTTGCGTTGGACGTCTTTAGTTTGGTCAATTTGTTTATCTTCCGATATTCTGCGGAAGTGAAAGTTACATACATGCGATTATATACCATCCACAATGTGTTACGGAATTAACTTTATTAATTTTTTGAAGATATTGTCATTGTACTGTTATTGTACTATTTTCCTCCCTGAACGGTTCAATTATTCGCAAATTTTCTTTTTGGTGCTGAACAATTGAATAACAATTTCTAGTGTTGAATTACAATATTAGATCATAGAACTAATTGTGAATGATTGTGAAGTGCTCTAGGTGATTGTTCAATCTGCAAGAATGCATGGTTCAACTTGTTGGTCCTTGAAGACAAAAGAAGTGGACACAGAGAACAAAGTGCTTGCGATTTAAACTATTTGCTTGTGAAATTGTATCTGTGTGAATCACAGTCTCGAAACGACTTTTGAAAATTTGGATAATGGCACTGGTAATGACGATGAGAACGAAGATCGACGAGGATATCGCATAAAAACATGAAGAGAGGAAGGATATAGTGAAATTGTATGAAACTAAAAAGATTTCAATTTCATAATAGGCTTCTAGAAAAATCCAATACCCCAAATAATAAAGAATTCAGTTTCGATCCTAAAAATCCAAATAATAATAAGAAAATTTAATTTCCGTCCTATAACTTGAAGAAATATCGATAGCAATATAAGAAAGTGCGCCAACATCAAATGTTTTGATCATTTCATCTTCTAATGGAGCCAAACAGCTACCAAAACCACCCCTGCTCCGTATCGAAGATCTACAACTACGATCTACGCAGAAGTTACGAATTTTTGAGCACAGAAGAAACATTTCCAACAATGTGTCCTTTACCAAGCTGCTACAATTTGGTCCCGGATGTGTTGACCACGAGGAGCGTGCCTCTTTCGTGGGACCTTCCTCTGCTAAGATACAAACCACAGCCACGTTATGAGAAACCACCATATTCGTACATCGCTTTGATAGCCATGGCAATCAATTCTTCGCCTAAACAGAGACTCACCCTTTCAGGGATCTACAGATTCATTATGGACAGGTTTCCTTATTACAGAGAAAATCGTCAAGGATGGCAAAATAGTATAAGGCATAATCTGAGTTTAAATGACTGCTTTGTGAAGATACCAAGGGATAAAGTGATTGGAAACGATAATGGGGAAGATCAAGCTGGAAAAGGAAGCTACTGGACTTTAGATCCTTCTGCAAGCGAGATGTTCGAGCATGGTAATTACAGAAGAAGAAGGATGAGGAGGCAACGAGGATTGACGCAGGATAAACAGGAACAGCATCACACGGTGGTCTCGGTATGCAAAATCAAATCGAGTTGTGTTTTTAAAAAATTTTATTTCACTATTTTTTTTTCTTTCTTATTTTTTTCTTCCATTTTTCTTTGTTTCTTCTGTTTTAGTTTTTGAATTTGGTTTGAAAGCTTCCTACAGTGTCTTCTTAAAAAAAAACTGGATCTATTTGACCCAAGTGTTAGAATAATTTTTAGATGATGTGGAAGATGATTATATTTTTTTGTAAATTTATATCTTGTTATTTTAGGTTTCGCCGGAAATCATATCCAATTTGACACGCAAGGAAAAAGATGAACAGAAATGTGAAAAAATTGAGAAAAACGCTGAAGAAGCTCAAGGACATTGTATAAAGTCGATGATGTTTACGATCGAGAATATCTTGCGAAAATCCACGAACGAATCTCCTATTTAAATGTGTAGGGACTATGTATTTTTAATATCAGAATAATTAATTGTAAAATAAATAAATAATTGATTTGATATCGTTATTGTATATTTCTTTGATATACTGAATTAAGGTTATTGAAAATTCTTTAATACAATATAAAATAAATACTGTTTATTACAAAAATGTGCTTACGTTTCTAATTATATATCGCATGTTGCGTATAAAGATTAAAAGTATTATTTAACGGTTAATCTAAAATATGGTACATTATATACAAAATTATAGTGTGTGTACAAGGAAGACTTGTTGTATATAAGAATTGTGCTATCTTTCAGCAATTAAATGTTTTTTTAAGTTGAATAATTTTTAACATCTAAAATGTAGTCTTTAAAACACAACAGCAAATGAGGAATAATATATCTATAACGATCCTTTTACAAAATATATGGTATATGCATATTATACCTAATGAAATTAAATAGCATTTAGTATCCACAAGTGTATAGTACATATCAATGAACTAAAAAGAGCTATTTTTTTAGTATCTTAAGTAATAGAAAGCTCATCTATGTCTGACCCAAGAATATATAATATTATACTAAAATTTCTTATAATGTAGTAAACCTACTTTAAATATTATTGTCTCACAGAGACATAGAATGTATTTTGAAAATGCATTAACTTCTATCATTGATAATTTCAGCTTCTCCTTTATCAACTTCTTATCATCAATAAGCAATGATTTCAGGCGTTTGAATTTTTTCTCATTAGTTCTAAATCAGAATCCATCATATCCTTTACAAGACCCTAAAATAATACTTCTTAATACTATATTTATAGATATATTTATATTTATTATAGATATTAGCATCAAGTTTTTTAATAACTAAATACCTCAAACGTAACAGTAGGTTTCCAGCCAATTTTTTCCTTCGCTTTGTTAGCATCACCCAAAAGTACATCCTGTACAAGCAAATATTTATAATTAATCTATAATGTTACAACAATGTGTAGTTACTGTTACATGTAATTAATGCTTACAACTTCCGTCGGACGGAAATATTTAGGATTCACTTTAACCAATACTTGTCCTGTTTGTGCATCCTGCCCTGTTTCATTTATACCTTCACCTTCCCATTTAATAGTACGACCTACATATAGAAATGCTGCTTCCACAAATTCTCTAACACTATGCGTTTCTCCTGTTGCTATAACATAATCATCCGGAATTGGCTGTTGCAACATCAACCACATTGCCTGTAAAGTATACAGATTTTAAAAGACTTTCTAAATATTTCCAGTATTATAAAAAATAATATATATTTCTCTTACTTCAACATAATCTTTTGCATGTCCCCAATCTCGTTTAGCATCTAAATTTCCTAGTTCAAGAACATCTTGTAAACCTAACTGTATCTTCGCTACAGATCTAGTTACTTTTCTTGTAACAAAGTTCTCTCCTCTACGAGGACTTTCATGATTAAATAATATACCATTACATGCAAACATATTATATGCTTCTCTATAGTTCACCACAATCCAAAAGCTATACAATTTTGCGCAAGCTGAAATTTTTAATATTCAACTAAATGTTATTTTAAAATATATAAAATTAAATGTAAGATAATATTTATATGTAATCACCATACGGTGAACGAGGGTAAAATGGAGTTTTTTCATTTTGTGGTACTTGAGTTACTCTGCCATAAAGTTCAGATGTTGATGCATGGTAAAATTTTACAGTTTTTTCAAGGCCACAAGTACGTATTGCATCTAATAATCTAACTGTTCCTACTGCATCTACTTCAGCAGTATATTCACTTACTTCGAAACTTACCTATAAAAATATAATAATACATTACCAAATAAACTCTTATAAATAATCGTAAAATACAGTTTCAAAAATAGATGTGTACCATGACATGACTTTGAGCAGCAAGATTATAAACCTCTGTTGGTTGCACAGAACTAATCACTTTAACCAAACTGCTGGAATCTGTCATATCACCATAATGAAGCTTCATTCTGCCTTGGCGGTGGCATTTTGGATCTGCATAAAGATGTTGAATTCGAGCAGTATTAAAAGAACTAGCTCTTCTAATTATACCATGTACATCGTATCCTTTTTCTAATAAGAATTCAGCTAAATAGGAACCATCCTAGAAAGAAAACATAATAAAATAACAAATTGAAATAATATAATTTCCACATAGGATACGAAAAATTAACGTGTATCTATGAAAGATAACGTTCCATCACAATGAAATTTCAAAATGTTTTACAGAACACGTTTAATAAATATATAAATATTTTTTATGATAAGTTCCAAATACAGTCTTGAGCCACTATATATCAACAAAGTATGAAATGGCAACCTTACTTGTCCGGTAATACCAGTAATTAGTGCGACGCGTCTTCTGCCGTCAGTTGCCATTTCTATGCACTATTAAAAACTTGTCTTATTCTTCTGGAATATCGTCGAATTTTGCCAACCTGTTCGAACGTTATCAGTACTGATAAGATAATTTGTTGCGTTCATTCATGTGCAAACATTCGGCTGCTAGCTTTAAACCTCACATTATAGATATCTACAGCAATACGGTTAATAGACTGGGTACGATAACCAATAGAAACTCAACACTCTGTTTGTTATTTTGAGTTTATACAAATGGAGAGAAGAAAAAGAATAATATTTAATTTAGAATTAATAAAATTTTAATATTTGATTTAACAATTACATATCCCGTATTTACTCCAATTAAACTTTGCAGATGCTATAAATGATAATGAGACTATACTATATGCGAAAAAAATCTATTTTATTAACGAATTTTCAATGTTTCTCCTTAATTCTTTTAAAGATCCAACTAAGAATAGTATTTATTTGAACGTTTCATTATTTAATAGAAAATGATAACAACTACGAATCTTTCGAACAACTCAACATGTATGATGTTGGAATTGCGCGCCTAAACATTTGTCAAACATAGTGGGGCCATACACACATCAAACATAAAGTGGCCAATTAACAAGGCAATAGTATAATCTAAAAGCAGTAGAAATTATACATGTAAGGTGTAAGTATGTATATATGTATGTTTTATAGTTCTTTTGAAAATATTCATAATTTTTCGTATACTTGCAAAATTTAAAAGTAATTTTATTGCCATTGGTGTATTCCTGTAGAGATAGGCATGAACTAGCTAATTATAAGTATGACAATCACACATGTTTATGTGTGAGAAAAGTGCTGTTTTGCTTACCATTTTCACTGCAAAGTGTATTGTCATTCAAGTTGAGGAGTGAGTTTATTTTAAGATTTAGTTTACAAAATAAGATTAAAGAAAATGGCTCTTTTAAGTGAAAATTCGGGAAGATCGTTACCTGATTACGAGACACAAGCAGCAAAAATGAAAACTTTCAGTCCGTACGCAGATAACGGAGGGTAAGTTGTACATAACCTATATCTTGTTAACATTAATGAATCATGTTTATATATTTATATATTTTATTATATTTTTCTGTTATAAATAATACAATTGTGAATCTTAAATAATGTAATAATATAATTATTCAAACTATTAAAAATTCATTTTATATACAAATTTCTTTTATTATAATTATAGGAGTGTTATAGCCCTTGCAGGAGATGATTTCTGTGTAATAGCAGCAGATACACGTCTCAGTACAGGATTTTCTATTTATACACGTGAACAACAAAAACTCTTCCCTTTGTCATCTAAAACTATTTTGGGTTGTTCAGGCTGCTGGTGCGACACGCTCACTTTAACTAGACTTTTGTCTGCAAGAATGCAGGTAAAGTTTGATTAAGTTTCATTTTTAATTACTAAAATTTAATGTTAAGATATTTGTTAATAATTTTAATAATTGTTAATAACCTTTTTTATGTATGATAGATGTACGAGCATGAACACCAAAAAGAAATGCCAACATTAGCAGTTGCACAGATGCTATCAACAATGTTATATTATAAACGTTTCTTCCCTTATTATGTGAGCAACATTCTTGGTGGATTAGATGAGGATGGTAAAGGTTGTGTATACAGTTATGATCCGATAGGACATTGTGAAGTAACAAAGTATAGAGCAGGTGGTTCTGCTGGTGCTCTTCTACAGCCTCTTCTGGACAATCAGGTACTAAACAGCAGTACTATTATTATATTAAATTAGATTGTAACTACTTATCAAAGTAATGTATTTCTTTAGATTGGATATAAAAATCAAGAAGGTGTTGAACCTGTTCCTTTAACTCAAGAAAAAGCTGTTGCAATTATAAAAGATGTTTTCATATCAGCTGCAGAAAGAGATATTTACACTGGTGATTCTATAAGTATTAAAATTATAACAAAAGATGGCATACAGGATTCAACCTTTGAATTAAGAAAAGATTAATGGAATGAAATAAAATTTATGTACTATCGAATTTCTATATAAATAAAGTTAACGCTAAAAAAGTATAATTAATATTTATTTAATAATTCCTTATTTTTATATACAATTATTGTGATTTGTATCGTATTATACATTAAAATGAGTGTGTATAAATGCTATCAAACCAATGATTTGTATGCATACACATATAGACCTTTTACTTCTATTTGCATTAATACTATTTTATTTAGCCTACATTAACCAAATTGTAAAACATTATTCATAGATGTATGTCACAATAATAATAATCGGATGTACTTTAAAAATATAACAAAACGGTACACAAATTATAATTCATAAATTAATGTTTGCATACTTCAAGACTGAACACATATATAACTTTTAAAAATTAAATAAGAATGTACTCCTTGTACTTCGTACACAAAGGCATACTATAACAACCTACTTTACTATAGACAGTAATATATTTAATAAAATAATATTTTATTTTAAAGTATATAATAAAATAACCAAAGGTAAAGAGTATGAGAGTCATTCTCAATCCTACAATATTTCTTACAGTTCTATGTAGGGAACAATATATAAAGGTAAGAAATACAGATTGTTCCTCTCAAAGATTCATTTTTTATTCCCAGGAAGTGATAATGGTTTACCACGATCTTTACCACGCAATTTGATTCCCAACACTTTCTCTATTTTGCCAATCACCATTTGATTTGGAATTCCGCGACCTGCTTCATAATCATTGATGACCTGTGCTTTTTCATTTACTTTCTATACACAAAAGGAACAAATATATATAAATATACCTTACATAACAACATAAATATGTATAAGAGTTACATAAATAATAACATACTGTCGCAAGGTCTTTCTGAGATAATCCTTTACTTTGTCTTCCCTGTTGAATTAATTTGCCAAGATCAAGTGGAATTTTGTCATGTTTTAATTCTTCTGTTTCTCTGTCCAACTTAGCTGTATTTTTAGTTGCTACGTGTTGTTTATTTGTTCCTCCACCCCCTAACAAAAAAGAATAATTTATTTGTATAATTCAAAGGAAAAACAATTTACTTATTAACTTTTAAATAAATTAGAATATATATAATATGCTAAGAAAAAAATATAAACAATGTAATGAAACCCAATGTCTTGTATTGCATCATGTTAGCCTCATGATATTTAAACATATGAAATATGTTTTGAAATGAAACGAAATTTAAAGAATTATATGTATACATGTACATATATATTCCTAAGATTTAATAATAGAAATCTTAGGAATACACAATCTTGAGAATTACGTACATTTTGCTTGTGTTTCGATCACAAATCCTTGACGACGTGCAGCATTTACTGCCTGTAAATACAATTACACAACAGTAGATGTTGGTCTAGGGATCATCTTAGACAAAATAGATGGAAAATATCCACCATAAAAAGTTACCTGTTCTGATTTAAGTACCGAAGCTTTTGGTGGACGTTTCCGTAATGTAATAGGAGCGGTATCCCAGTCTGACATATTGAAAAAAGTTGAATATGCTGATAGAAATGAAAAATTGTATTATCAATGTCGCACGTAATACTATCCACATCCACTATCGTATATACTTGTTCTGAATCTTCCAGTAACTTCTCTATACGTTCCAAAAAGCACGATTTAACGTACGGACCCAGAATCGACCCATACACAACCAAATTGTCCAATTTCTCGCATACTATTTCAAACACACGCTTCGAATGATACAATTTTTATTTTTTATTCGTTTAACTATAAATTTTTACTGAAAATTTACTAGATATTAATTTTTGTAATAGGTCATTTGTTATGCAAGATCATGTACTATTGTACATAGATACAATTGATTTTCTATATTTACAAAATACGTATAAATCAAATGACCGCGCTGTTTAAATAGCTATAAATATATTATTCAAAATTATAATGATTTCATGTATAAGCAATTTTTGCGAATGTTTCTTGTTTTATTGATTTTCGTGTTTATCTGATAGGGATCATTTGTGAAGTTTTTTCAAAAATGTGGAATAAATTTTACAATAGGTGATAAAAAATTAGATAGTGAATCTTTACACATTTATAATAATTACGGATAATTAACAATAAATTAAAAAATATGTAATAACTATACTATGGATCATTATGCATTTATAATAAATATGGATAATTAACAATAAATTGGAAAATATGTAAAAACTAGATCATGGATTTTTATATATTTATGAGAAATTTGTAAAGTCAATATTATACAAAATCCTAGTATGTAAAATTTATAAATTATCAAAACTAAAATGTTCATTATAATATTTAATAGATAAAACAAATCTCTATTTAAGCCCCATTTCTTTATAGTCAGCTTTATTAAAATATGAAATTGGATAAACATCCAAAGTCTAATAATAATTTACAAAAAAAATTAATTACTATTTCTGTAAAAACATAGAACTTTCGTTATTTCCTTTAAATTGTAACAAAATAATAAATTATTAAAAAAAACAAAATTTGACAAAAATAGATATTTTTATCAAATCAATTTTATTTAGAGATTTACGAATAAGTGTTCGTAGAAGTTTTACAGTATCCGACGATACAATTATGTTTGAACCATTATTAAATTATTGTTATATAAGAAAGAGGGCAGAATATATTCATCATAAGCGAATTTAATAGTGCTTTTTGTTTTTTAATGTAGACCACATGACCGCATCTACCCAACAAATACATTACCAATCGTAACAGTTTGTTTTCTTATGTCATGTGCATGATTTGCTAAGTTGCTGTGTCCTGTATTTTACATTGGTGATTTGGAACGCTAATTTGTTTGAAGTATTTGAAACAAATGAGAAATGTCTTTCATTCGCACACTGTGGAGATGTAATTTTGGTCCTCGCCTTTTTAAAGTTTATGAAATAACATGGATCGGTCGTTTAGTTGAGGTATTTATTAATAATTGCACAAAATTTATTAGACCAGTATATTTTTAGGTTATGTCTATATTAATTTATTTCAGAAATCATATGAGCCTAACAGTTTAGAACGATGGGGTGATCAAATCGTAATTTGCGTGAGTATTTTATTAAAAGGATTTCATTAAAATTATATTGAAACTTTGTTTTTAATAACATAAACTGATCCATTAGAAATATTAATTGTGTTTCTAGAGGTTGATATCATCAATTATCAATAGACTATGGATTTTTATGCAAATTCATATTCTCGAAAATATAATTAAAAATGTGGAACCTCCGTAGAAAATTGTTTTACTACCAAGTATTATAGAAAGCACTATATTTTTGATGTATCATATATTTTTTTATGTCATTGCAATTTTGTATTTTCAATTCTCATATAAATGCATGAAAATTTGCAGTCTGTTAATTATAATTGTTTATCATGAAATTAATTACATAATGAAAACAAATTTCTCGTCTGTGAAACAAATCTGTTAATAAATTATTGTTTATTTCAGTTCGCAGCAATTTGGTCCATAAGTCTATATTCAATGCCATTAGTGGCTATCTTTTTCTATCAACACAGCAATTCTATAATCGAGAATATTTCTTTTTTATGCAAATTAGCAGCAAGTGCTAGTGCAATTTTTATTGCATCATTAGTTGCTCGTGGTTGTTCTAGAGCCAATAATCCAACATATTTGAAATTCTTGAAAACACTGAATGAAGTAAATGCACATTATACTGTGGAAACAAAGCAAGAACTTGATAAATATGAATTTGAGTTTTGGGCAAGACCTGTAGATTTTGACATCAAAGATATAGAAAAGTATATATTTCTTTTACTAAATTAACATTAAACTAATATATATCTAGTTTTTAATAATTTTTTAAATTTGTACTTATAGGGTTACAGCTAAAGGAAAGTTGACTCTAAAAAAAATTGCAGCTTCTAGTGGTCGTATAAAAAGGCAAACTGGTAAAGAATTTATATGTACATTGCCTTGTAAGTTTTTATCGCATATTGTAGCTCATACTTTTGCTATTATGATGATATATCCTGGAAGTGTAACAGTTCTTAACTGGGCATTTCGTAAGTTAAATGAATTATTATTATATACATTGTATTGTCTTTTATTTATTGACATAATTTATGATTAATATAGGGTCTACACTTCTAAAAGGAAGAATACATTTAATAAAACATGGTGGGGAAAGATACAAATTGTTAACTGCAGATAATAATGCAATTGATGCTATATTCATTGACCGACGTAACAAGTAATGTAAACATTAGTAACGTTTTTTTCTAAAAATATTATTTTATGACACATTATCCTTATCTATATTTATATATTAATTTTATAGGAAAACAAATGGTAACATGCTGGTTATCACTTGTGAAGGAAATTGTGGATTTTATGAAACTGGTATTATATCAACTCCAATGAGTAAAGGATATTCTATATTGGGTTGGAATCACCCAGGTTTTGGTAGCAGTACTGTAAGTATTACTTTTGTATCAAACTTTACAACTTTTTTATGCTGATAGTTTGATGAGAAGAATTGCTGTTACTTTATTATATCTCGTTTCAAATTGCAAAGGTGAAATTTTGACAATGTTGCAGTTAATATCAATCATGTATGTAAATTAAATGTAATTGAAGTAATGGCAAGACTTCTCCTTCAGTCAAACTATGATCATAACACGATAACAGTAAGACATGAAAATGACTACAAAGGGTGCGCCGTATCCTCTTCAAGAAGAGAATGCTATCGATTGCGTAATGCGCTTTGCAATCGATCATTTAAAATTCCCCGAGGAACAAATAATTGTTTATGGTTGGAGTATTGGTGGATACACTGCAACATGGGCTGCTATGAACTATCCTTCTATCCAAAGTTTGGTAAGAGCACTAAATCACATTTTATACACTAATTTAATTCAAATAATTTCATATAAATTGTTTGAAAAATAAAATTATTATATAAAAAGAAGTTATTACATTTTATAGGTATTAGATGCTACATTTGATGATGTACTTCCGTTAGCTATTATGACAATGTCCTCGTCGCTAGAAGGTTTGGTACGAAACATTATTAGGAACTATTTCAATTTGAATATTGCTGAGCAATTAAATAGGTACTACAAAATTTTACTGAAGCATCGTGTATATATATGAACAAATGTATGATGTTTGTTTCTTTTTAAAGATTTAATGGCACGGTATTGCTTATACGAAGAACAGAAGATGAAGTAATATGTACCCCTAGTGATAATAGTTTATCAGGAAATCGTGGTAATATGCTGCTTACAAAACTTTTAATACGACGTTATCCACATATTTTTGCGGAAAACTCGGGGTGTGCTGCGCTTTTAGTGAGATTTTTATCCGCAGATATACTTACTAGAAGTAAGAAATAATTTTAAAGATTATTAAATACAGATTCCAAGTTAATCTTCCGACATTATTATGTAATGATACATATCAATATTTTTTATAGACTCAATAATCCAAACAATAAGGGTTGATGAAAAACAATGTTTGAAACTTATTGGAGCAGATATTAAAAAAAATGGTGGTATCGTACTGTATCCCTCAACACTTGGAGAAGACTGTGATTCTATGACAAAAGAACAGCTTATTGTATTTCTTGTATGTAAATGTGATTAAGGAATATGTAAAATAAATATCTACTAATATATATCTGTATCATTTTAGGCAACAATGTATATGAAGGATCAACCATCATCACATTGTACACCGTTAGCAGTGGATTTGTTTCAACCTGGTTGGAATCCTGCATCTGCAATGTCAATAACAGAATAAAAGTTCCATGATATTATAATTGACTAATTACTAGAAGTTTTATTCCTATTCTTATGGTAATAGGAACTCTTAAGTCATAATAATTTTTAATGCATTTGACATTAAGTTTTATTGATAAACGTTATTTATTCTGTAGAATTTCAGCCAATTTTTTATATTCCAAATTGATAAAGGTACTATCTTTAACTAAAATTTTTGTATTCATCACTTGAGTTCTATATTCCATTCAGTGAGTCGAGTGAATAAAGGTAAACAACATCCATGTGCTATGATTGCTAAGCACATAATACATACAAAGATCTCCAGTTAATGGCTGGTAGATGACCCTTTGATTTCAAGGGTTTACGATATGCATAATGCACAATGTGGACCGAGAACCCGGTTAAAATTTGGTTTATACAATTTAAAAAATTTTGTGTAAACCAAAAAATGTTTACTATACCAAGTAGTTAAATATATGTGAAACAACGCATCAATATTTTCTTCTGTAGTATCTGAAGGTTGTGAATACGTTCCCGCCCAGTCACGTGCGTCTGTTTGCCTCAACTAATTCGACTCGCTAAACAGAATCTAATACAATTTCGGTACTTGTAATCTAGAAATTTGTATTTATAATGAAAATTTTTACTTTAAAGAAAAAGAACATTGTAATGTGCACAGTAATGTAATTGTTTATATATGTATAAAAAAAAACTTATAAAAATTTGATGCAACACTTTTATTTTTCAAAAATTTATAATTTGTATTTTTACAAGTTGCTAAGCATTTAAGAATAAATAGATATATCTCATATATCATATGTTTTGTAAACCAATTATACAAAAGATAATTCAATAATTATTACGTACTTTGTATACGACCTAAAACAGCTTTAAGAGAGTCTTTTGAATCTTGAAACGAATCCATAACTTTCTTTTTATTCACTTTTATTGGATTTTCTAAAAAAAATTTTAATGTACTTCTTGTCTCTTGTAAAAAATAATCTTTTTGACTAACTGTTTCTAACGCTTTGAAACATCCTTCCAAATTCCAATCAATTTTCCCGCTATTTTTATCTTCAGCCTGAAGTATAAAAAAAATCTCTTTATCTGAAATACATGTAATTCAAGGACATAAAATACTACTTACTTTTATTAAACCTAGGTTGACTAGCAATGTGTTATTCCAAACAGAAATCTGATCATTTTCTATTACAAAAGAACATAGTTCTGAATACAAAGCATCTGTAAGATACTGAGTTTTTAGTCTCACGTCAGCATAACCAGTAGTACTGAGTGCTGATACTTTCATAATTATTCTTGTAAACTCTTCAATAAATTTTAATTCAGGAGATGCGTCATTCTCCGACAAATTCTGAAGTGCAAAAAAGGGAATGTTAAACATAATGCAATACTGACAATGTTAATAATAAAAATGTAATATTATTTACTTACTTTGGCATGAGCTATAAAATCTTGCACTACATCACCTGATAATAGCAATAATTTTTCTCCTGTTGGTGATTTTAAAAATTCCACGACAGTTACTTTTGGTGGTACTATGCTGCCATTTATAATCATGTCCTTATTATTATCTATATTTTCTTTGCTTTCATTTTCACTTTCATCTCTTTCATCACTTTCTTCATCATCTTCCTCCTCGTCTTCATCAGATTCTTCGCTATCATCATCATTTAATGTACCTAACGATCCAATTCTTTCAGAAATTGTAAGCGAATCGCGTAAAATAGTACGACCAGTTTGACCAAAATGGTTTCCATCCAATTGTAGGGCTACAAGACGTTCTTTCTTAGCCATAGCAAGAGCTATGGGATTGGCACCCCTTGTTCTGATTTCATTGTAACTTAAATTAAGTTCTGCGAGTAATGGATAACTCCCTTCAACTCCTAACGCTTCTGCTAAAACTACACCACCTTGTGTTTTGAGCAAACAATCGCCAAGATTAAGTTGTTCTAAATTTTGAAAGTTTGGTAATGCACTGGCAATCGCTTGGGCTCCTTTTGGCCCAACAGTATTATCATTGAGATTTAAAATTCGCAATCCAGGGTTAAAAGACAATCCCTTGGCAAGTGCTGTTATACCTTCATAGTATATACCATTTTGAGGCATAACAACTTCTTCTAAACTGGTTAACTTTTCAAAAACAGATGCCAGTGCCTTTGCACCATCGTTTTCCAATCTATTTCTTCCAGCCACAAATACTTTTAGTGCTAAGGAAGGTGATCCTGAAAAATGTTCTGATACATTATTTTATTTGTTTACTTCAATAACTAACAGAATGAATGATAAGTCTTACCTCCTTGGAAACTATTATTATAACAATCTAATAATGCTTTAGCCAACATTTTTCCACCTGATATTCCAAGTCCATTGTTATTTAATCTCAGTACACGAAGAGTATAACAAGAACTAGAAGTTAAGAAATTAGCCAATCCTTCAATACCAATTGGGCCAAAAGCATTATCGCTTAAGTCAAGTTCAAAGAGGCGGGTACCAGCAGTACACAGTGCAGAGCCAAGATATTTAAGAGCTTTTGGTATTTCTGTCTTTACACGGCCAGTAAACATATCTTTCCAAAGAGCACGTTTCATTAATGCACCATTTTCTTGTAATGCCTGTGCTATAGCTTTAGCTGCAAGAGGTCCTAAAGTGTTGCCTTCTAAGTCTAAATACTGCAGATTTGTACACGCTCGTATTGCTTTGACTATTTCCAATGCTAAACAGGAAATTAAACGTTTAGTTCACGTAACCTTCAAAGCGTTTATACAATATCGTATAATTTTCTAAAAAATACTAAAAATATACGATAATAGATTGCATAAACTGAAATAGTAACTAACTTACCGTCTTCTTCAGTATCAAGTTTAAGCGATTTCTTTGCAAAAGAGACACCGCTACCGGCATTATTTCCAATAACATCTTGTAATTGTGCTTCAAGATCGTTCAAATTGAACGACGACATTGTTTAAACTATTGAAATGTAATCACACTTCGCAATGATAAACCTTTTTTTAGTGTTTCTTCGTCACATAAAGTGTGAAATAATTCGGAGTACAAACACTATTCTTGAATAACACTTAATTTCGAAGCTTATTCATAATATTGATACAAATGCAACGCATCACCACGCGCTAGTAAACGCGGGAGATATGTACCAACTGTTCAAAAATTCATAATGTAATTTTCTCATCTACACATATATGATATACATACATGCATATGTATATGTTAGATTTTCAGCCAATGCGCGTGCTTATATTTATGATTGTTAGTCCATCAGGAATACGTCATAGAAATTATCATAACAAAATGCAAATATGTATTACGTCGTAATAAAATCTACTTATCTATATATTAATGTATTATAACTATTTGTACTATTACATAATTACATATTGTAGCATATAGAACAAAATGTAAACAAAAAAATGTAAACGCAGCTTTGCTTTTATAGTGTTATAGTCTAATAATATTGCTCATTAATATTAATAAAAGATTCCTTTTATAATAATGCACATGTCTGTTGTTACCTCTCTCTTGATATGTTGCAAATGTGGATCGAGAATCTGCCTTAATATTTCTGACGCGACCTTTAAATATTATACAATTCTATATGTTTGTATGTTTTATTGTAGTTTCATGAAGATAAAGATGTGAATAAAGATTTTCCTTTTTAACAAAAAAAAAAAAAAAAAAATCCAGACAGCAGTACCAACAATTCAGTTAAATGAATTCCGCGCGAAACATATTAACCAATCTATGTTCCTCATGCTCTTAGGCATACGCCCGCAGTTGCAGTTACCAGTGCACAGTCCGCACCCGTGCGTCCGCGTAGTGCGTCTCAGAAAACTATCCTTGTCGACATAACACACGTACACGTACGTACACATACGCGTACACGAAATCGAATTTTAAAACCAGGGGAAAACTAAAACTGTCGCGGTGGTGAGACCATATATACACGTTAGACGTTTCTTATTTTGCGTTAATGTGGTCACAGATCGAAATTAGTGCACGGTTCATTGTCGAGGAAGAAGCTGGTGGTTGTTTTGAGGCTGGAGTATTACCCGATTAGAATGGTTGCAAGTGTCGCGCGCATCGCTGGCAACCCGTGCAGTGTTGTCGCGCAGCCAAAATAAAATCGGCGGTAGCCGTTCCTTGGGAACTGCCAGTGGACGAATGTACTTCGCTATTTGCTGTTTAACGCAGGCAGGACCAAGCTATGTGGAATTGCCCGCTCTTTTGTCTCTACGAAGACTATGGGTGTCATAGCCTTCTGATGTGCATCCCAGTATTTTAAAAACGATTCAGCTCCGCCGAGCTGAAAAGTGTTTTGCTTGGCTATTACACGCGTTATCCATACACCTCCTGCGTTTTTCTTCTCTCTTCGTCAGTCACAACTGATTCACTTTGGATCACACGCTGCTTGAGGAAAAAAAATAAAGTTTCGTCTAGGAAAAATTGCCAAGGCAACACGCGATTCATCGTGCTGTTTTCAACAACCTTTATCCGCCCTGACGTGATTCGCCCGGTTTGCCCGCCACAGGACGGGTTATGTTTCCCACTTTCATCGGAATCCTAGGTGAGCTTTTTATTTTTTATTAGTTATGAACATAAAACTATCATTATGAAATATCTTATGGATTTTTTTTGTTTCTCTAATTATTATATAGTAATTATTATGTACTACTAGGAAGATCGATGCTTACGATTGAGAGCCCTTGTCAATGACCTCAAGTTTAGCAACAGAGAATCATTTTCATTGTTTTTTTTTACTATTTTTCCCTACTGTATTACGTTCTATACAGAGTATCCGTACACGGCGTTTATATTCGTATTTTTGTCCCATTAGTATTGTTATGTCAAGTTATTGATTTTGATCTTATTATATTTTGGGACATGTTTTTTTAGAGAATTTTTTGTGCTCATTTGAAATGTAGTTTTTCTTATTATAAATATTTGGTTTTGTTAATTAATGGTAGTTCTGTTATGTAGTGAATTATTAAAGATTCTATTTTCGAGTTAAAGAAAGGATAGAAATTGATAATTATTATTAACAAGAGAAAAATAATGTTATTTGAAATTGTATCTTATATTTTTTTATATATTTGTTAAGAATTATTTAGAATATACTCTTACCACTTTAAGAAATGAGGCCAATGTTATTTTTTTATTTATAAATTTGTTATTACTAAAAAAAATCACAAATATAAATTTTTAAAAAGTATTTATATCATTTGAAAATAACAGTATAAATGATATAAAATAAAATTACTATTTTACAAAAATGCAAAATTTATAACAAAATACAGAGATCAAAATATAAATGTATATTTTCTACTATTTTAAAATAAATATGTACATGTACAGTTCTGAAACCAATATATACATATATAATTATATATTAATTTTGATATTAAAACAAAAGTATCTTTTTTATATAGATTGTACTTACACAATCAAATATATTTAATTTCATCAATGAAGTTTTTGAGTCAATAATTTTTGAAGTATTCTAAGCACATACAAAAAAAAAGATATTCCAGAGATTAAAGAAATATAATATGAAGGAACTCTCAATTGTTCCTTTATTTTTTTAGACATTCAATCGTGGTGGGAGGTGCCAAGTATAGCACACTTCTGCTCATTATTTAGGGCTGCCTTCAATCTCCTGGACTTTGATATTGAGGTACCTACATGCTGACTCGTATGAGTAGGCATTGTACATGAGACTTGCTAGTACTGCTTCAGCTTACAGGAAGTTAAATAGACCATGTTTCAGCTTTATGTTCTTAAAAGCTTATGCATTCTTTTGTCATGGCTACATCAATTTTTTGTTTCTTCAGTCGTGTACATATACATATTAATCATTTATTATTTTAGGATTTAGAAGAAGCTTTGTTAACCGATGGTGGAACCGAGGGACGTTTAGTACAGGAACTAATAGTCAGGTTACTTGAAGGTTGTTTACCAAATGACACGCGCAATGACATCTCAACCTTTAATTATCAGATGTTTCTTCGCAGACTTTTTAGAAAGAAATGTCAGGTAGATTGGTTCTTCTATTATATATATATATATATCATTAAAACTAATATATGATTCATTTTGCTCTTAGGAATACAAATGTGAAAATCCTTTTAATACAGATGTAGATTTTGAGTTACTACCACTCCGTCAAAAAGTAGAAATTTTACGTGCTCTCTGCGACTTCCGGCTTGACGCTGAAGACGTGGTATGTGTATTAAAAAAATGCTTGGGAAAGTATTTTTTATAAAAATTGTCACAAGTGTATTTATGTCTTCGTAACTTTTTAGGAGCAATCATTAAGTAATTTGGACTCGGACAGCCTGCGAGTCGAACCTTTAGGACATGATCGTAAGAATTCTGCCTATTGGTACTTTTACGGCACTCGATTATATAGGGAGGACTACATTGATACTTCTAACAGCATTTCGCACAAACAGAAAAGTAAGCCTAGGGATAAAAAGCGTAAAAGACGACGAAACAGAGTGGCGAAGGAGGAAGAGGAAGAGGAGGAGAAGAAGGAGGACAGTTTAATACACGGGGAAACAAAACAAAGTGTTTGGCAGGTTGTCTGCTTTACTCAGCAGGATTGGAGCCGTCTAGTTGAAAAATTTCGTGATTCGGTAATTGTCCTATTAAACGAGTTAATTATTTTATTCCTTAGATTCTGCTAACGATGTTATTATAATACTTAGGAGTACGATACCGAACGTAAACTTTACCGTACTCTGTCCGAGAATTTCATGCCCGAAATCCCGAAACTTTTTGATTTAAAAGAAAAACAGCAAAGGCGCAAATTGTTACAACGTAATAGTTCGCGGGTACTTCGAAGTCACGAACCAACGACACAGATGGAAACAGTCATGGTTAGATCGAAGATCAAAACTAAAACAAACAAAGGGAGTAAAAAGGGGACTCAGAATTCAAAGAATGTTTATGTTAAAGAGGAGACACCTCCACCCTTACCTTCACCGCCGGTTCAAAAAAAAGGACGGCAAACTAATAATTCATTGGCTTCAGCTGTTGGTCAAATTGTGATTCACACTAGGGACGAAGTAGAGGGATTAGAAAAAAAGAAAGGCATTGGAAGTAATAGCGATGGAAATTATGTATCCTCTAATTACGGATATAAATACGGTTACTCGTTCGGAATTGAAGAAGAAGAACGTCGTGTTGGAATGCACAAAGTTCTTGAAAGTCTCAAAGATCATGTGGATGCTTGGCCATTCATTGATCCTGTGGACGAAGAATACGCCCCAAGGTATAATACTATAGTTCTATATATAATTTCAGGTATTTTCAAAATACAAAAGTCATTATTATTGTTATTTGTGTATATATATTGTTTTAGATACTATAGCGTGGTGCGAAAACCCATGGACCTTAGTACAATGGAGGAGAAACTTGAAAATGGTTTATACAAAAGTTTAAGTGAATTCAAACGTGATTTTCGACTCATAGTAGATAATTGTAGGCAATATAATGGCTCAGATAATGGTTAGTATTTTTTATTCTTAATAAGATATACATATTTTATAATTAAATATTTTTTTCTATTACAGAGTACACAGAAATGGCATTTAACCTTAAGGAAGCATTTGACAAAGCAGTGGGACGTTATTTGGAATCGGAAACATCTAGCGACGAGGATCCTTCGTCACCGAAGTCATTTCTTGCTACACCCGCATCTCCGTCGTGTCCTTCTCGCGTTTCGTCTCCTCATCAGAATAGAAAACGTTCGAAAAAATCTTCGAAAAAATCGAAATCATATAAATCTGAAAGCAAAGGAAAATCTAAAGCGAATGATAAGAATGACGAAGAAGAAAAACGGGGCAAAAATTATAAGCTTCCGAAGAAAAAAAGGGGTAAGAAAAAGAATAAAAGAGCAAAGGACGAAGAATCGGTAAACGAAGAAGAACAAGAAGAACAAGAAAGCGAGGATGCATTGTCTGAATCGAATGTCATAACAGCAAAAAGAAGGAAACACGTTGTCGGAAATAATTTATTGTTAAAAACCAAAAAGCTAACATCCAAAGAATCAGAGGAGTTTAAGAAGATAGATAAAAAAGTTAGTAAAGAACGTCATCAACAAAAAAAGGAAACGGAAAATGTGCGGCCGATGAAAGAATCGAAAGAGAATAAGAAGCGAAAAGAGGACTTCGAAGAAGATTATGAGCCCCTAGTCGTCGTAAAAAGTAAAAATAGGAAAATCGAGAAGAAGGAACTCGAGGAGACGGAAGTATTTACAGAAAACGCGAAGAAGAACAAAGTGAAGAAAACCGAATCTCACGAAGGTGAACCATTACCGGAGAATAAAGAGAAAACGCAGCATATCAAAGTTAAGAAGAATCGAAAAAAGGAAAAGACGGGGTTAAAGGCTTTAAAATCTGACGAGAAGTCTGAAAAAAGCCGTACTAAGGATAAAGAGAAAAAATCAAAACAAAAAAACAATGAACTCAAAAACGGAGAGATATCAAGTGAAATAGATTCCAAAGATTTAGATTTAGAAAGCGATATAGATTCAAAAGAAACACGTACGTCTAAGAAAATTCCTGCATTTATAGGTGATAAAGATATAGAATCGTTGGATGGTTTAAAAGATAAAATAAGTGAGAGGAGGCGAGAGGAGAAATTGAAAAATGAGAAGGAGAAACAAAAGAAAACTGGGAAGAACGACCTTCACAATATGTATTCAAAAAAAGTGCCTTCAAATGGTAGTACCTTTCATGACAGCGATAAATCCAGCGTAAAACGACCAAAGTTAAAAAAGGGAATAAAAGAAGAAAAAGTTCCTACCACGGAAGATCCTGTCAAGACTCAAGACCAAGAAGTCGCTGAGACTAAGAAAGTAAAAGTAGCTCAGTCGAAGCATACCAAAGGATTCGGAAAAGAAGAAAGCTCCATGCAAGCATTGAATCAAGCAACAGAACAGACGCTTCATGTAAGAATAGTTTATGTTTCACGTTTACATAATATAGATAGACGTAACTTAATATTTTTGTATATAACTGCACTTTATTCTTTTTTATCTTCGAATAGGACATCAACAAATGGTTAGATGATGCACCAAGACTCTCTGAATTTTCTTCAGGAAGTGATTCTCCAATATTTCATTCTTCGTCCGTCGAATCTGGCCGATCAGGTCCAAAAGTAGAAGCACCAAGGAAACGACCAAGTTCCATTAAAATCTTTGGTCCTCACGGACCTAGCAGGCCAAAAAAGATCCAACGTACAATAGATCGCTTACAACCTGGAAAAAGTAAGGGAAATTTGCTTCTAAAAAAACCATTGAATTTACCTAACGTTAATACTGCTGAAATGACTGTGCAATTGACCAACGACAATGATCAAACGAACAAAAACACGGACGAAGAACCAAAACTTAGTTTAGGAACTGTTTTAAAAAACGTGGATTCCATACAGTTAATTTGTAAAAGTTTAGTTTCCTCGCCCAATCCTAATTTTTCAAACGACGATGAAGAAGAAGACCACAACACTCTTCCTGCAGTTCCGGTGTCTAGAGAAGAGAAAACATCCGGTATAACGACAACGCAAACACCTGATATTGTAGAAGAGTCTAAAGATAATCAGTCTAACGCGAAGGACACGCAGAAGTCCAAACCAGCGACGCCAAATTTGAGTGCTTGGTTCAAAGCGTTCGGAGCGCCAAAGTCGAAGAAGAAAGATGAAGAGTCGGAGGACGGTATAACGAAGAAGGATGGTGAATTGCAGGAAGTGTTTTGTGGTAGACAAAGAAGAATGAGTACCGGTGGTAGTAGTGTAAGTGAATCTGTTTCGAGTTTCTCCCAGGAGTCACCACCTGGGCGTTCAGGACGATCTCCGCAAGGTCAACCGATAATGGCTTCGGTCGAGCCACAGATTAGAGGAGCCGGATTCTATCAGGACGCTTTATCAACGGGAAGTAGCCCTTACAATAGTCCCTATTATGCTACACCTCCAAGATACAGCGCTCAATTACCGCCCACTCCATCACCGCAAAATCATCCTTTATCTCCAGCCTATCCATCATCATCATACGAACAGGCACCTCTCTATTCCCAGATACCGACCCAACAGTCGCATCAAACGTTTCAGAAATCACCTCAAGAAAATTCTGGGGAGATGTATCATCAGTTATCGCCCACATTTCCTCAGCGATCTCCTCAAACTAATTTTCCTCAGAATTCGACACAAAATGAGCCATATAATCAACCATTGCAATCTTCTAATCAGACTCAATCTCCTGTTTATTCACAGCATTCACCACAACCCATACAACAGATATATCCTCAGCCTTCTCCGCAGCCACCACCATCAAATTATTCTCAACCGTCTCCTCAGCAACCACCTACTCCTAAATATTCACAACTATCTCCGCAACAAAATGCTGCCAATTATTCTCAATCTTCGCCTCAGCAACCGCATTCACCTTACTCTCAGGCCTCTCCTCAAGCACCGCCAAATTATTCTCAACCATCTCCACAACAGCAGTCTTCTCCGTATGCACAATCTCCACAGCAGTCGTCTGGATACTCCCAGATGTCTCCTCAACCACCACCATCAAATTATTCTCAACAATCGCCACAACCACCTTCCAATTACTCTCAGCCATCACCACAACCACCTTCCAATTATTCTCAAGCATCACCTCAACCACCTTCCAATTATTCTCAAGCATCACCTCAACCACCTTCCAATTATTCTCAACCATCGCCACAGCCACCTTCCAATTATTCTCAACCATCGCCACAGCCACCTTCCAATTATTCTCAACCATCGCCACAGCCACCTTCCAATTATCCTCAACCATCGCCACANCACCTGCCAATTATTCTCAACCATCGCCACAACCACCTACCAATTATTCTCAACCATCGCCACAGCCACCTTCCAATTATTCCCAGCCATCGCCTCAACCTCCTCCAGTGTATCCTCAACAGTCTCAATCTTCAAACTTCTCACATCCATCACCTCAGACACATTCTGCCGGCTACGCGCAATCCTCACCTCAACCTCTCACAACAGGCTACTCCCAGCCATCGCCTCAACCTCGAAACTATTCTCAACCATCGCCTCAACAAATCCAAACCTTTCCTCAACATTCTCCACAAGCACCGCCTTCATACTCTCAACCTTCTCCTCAGAATGCAGCATATTCACAGCCCCAACAATCGCCTCAGCAACCAGTTAAGTATTCTCAGCCTTCTCCTCAACAACCTGCCAATTACTCACACTCGATACACTCGCCTCAAACGCCACAAAATTATTCGCAGTTGTCTCCTCAGCAGGCACCGCCAAGCAACTATTCTCAGCCTTCACCATCGCCTCAGCAATCCCTTAACTACTCTCAGCCGTCTCCATCACCTCAGCAGTCCCGTAACTATTCCCAACCATCGCCATCTCCTCAACAATCACACACTTACACTCAACCAACGCCATCGCCTCAGCAAACCCGCACCTACTCTCAACCGTCACCTCAGCAGAAATCCACGTGCACATCGCAGGCGTCGCAATCTTCGCAACAGCCTTCGAACTACTCGCAACCGTCTCCACAACAAAGTACAAACTACAGTCTACAACAACCACAACCACAATCACAAAAGAGCGCAGAAGAATATCCACAAGCTACGTCGACGCCTTCAAATTATTCTCACGGATATAAACAGAACCATTCGTATATTCAGTCTTCAGTGTCGTCAACGTTAAACGAAACAGAACACCGGACTGATTACTTGAAATCTAGTAGCACGGAAAAGTCTTTGAGCACGGAGCAGCAGAGGACTTTTGCTGTACCACCGGAGACGGCATCGTTAAACCTAAATGCGAATCATCAGATTTATCAGTCACCAAATCAATACCCACCAACGTTTGGCAATAACTATCCTAATATCGACCTTCAGAGGTCCGTTTCGAGGCACGGCGGTCAGGAACAGTCACAACAACAGCAACAATCGTCCCAGGAGCGGCCTAGTTTTACCGACCTCAGCAATTCTCTGAACGCTCAGAAGTATGCTCAACAGCGGTCGTTCCTTGGTAAGACGTCGAGTACCAGCGAACAGCTCTCAACGCAAGATCAGTCGCAAATCCTAGCATTCCAACAAAATTTGACAGCCCACGAATCTCTTTATCCTAGTGGTTTCCAATCGTCTGGTTATCCGATGCCAAATTCCAGACCCGTGTATCCAAGTCCACATTATTTCGATGCCAGTTCAAAGGCTGCGACTAACAGCGGACCGGTGAACAGCTCGACCAGTAATTTGCCTCCAGTGAAGAAACGAATTTACAATGAATCATCTACAGAGACGTCTCGCGGTTTGACGCAGGAAACGTCAGCGAGAACGGGCCAGGAACAATTTGGCTTCGACCCCATAATGGCATTGCCTCAACCCGAAGCAGTTTCAGCTAGTCAATTCGACACTGCGTTTGTCGGCAACCTAGCCGATTCCGTAGCGACGAATCCAGCGTATGCACGTCTAGGCCTAGGTTTGGTCAGCCGTACTGGTAAAGAACAGCAGCAATTGTTGACCATTCCTCGGCCACCACAGACGAAGCCAGAACACCTGGCGTACGCCCGTAGTCCAGCACCCGGCGCAGCGGAAATAGATCTGAATTTGCTTCAAAGTTTGCAGACGGCAGCAGCGAAGAACACACAGGGTATTCTGTCAATGTCATCGTCTCGCAGAGGTGGAGAAGCGTCTAGTAGTTCTACATCAACACCTGTGAAAACGAAAAAGAGCAGAAAGAGTAAACAGCAACAGCAAGAGCAACAGAACGCAACAAGCGTCTCGTCGGCGGTTAGCACAGAACCACAATCTGGTACAAGTATACCTGGCTTTCCACAATACACGGGAACATCAGCTGACTCGATTGGTTTAAAGAATGCCACCATGGTTCCACCAGCTGGGAGTGCCTTTAATTTCGCTGCGTCAACCAGTACCACGACCAGTTCACCTTTCTACGATAAAGACGCGTCAGCTGCAGCGGCTGCGTTCGCATTTTTGGATGAGTTTCGAAATCCAAATAGTTACTATAGCATGGCGCTCAGGCAACAGCAACAACAACAACAACAGCAAGTTCCGCCAGTTACGGACGCCACACAACAAGCCTGTAACAAGCTTAGCAATCAACCGCCGAGAAATTATCCGCCTCACCCTTTCCTTCATTCCGCTCAGAGATCAGCAGCTTATGGACCTCCTGTGTCGGCTTATGTAACACCTCACGGGCCAAACTTAACGATGGATCCGACCGCTTATCAACAGTACATTCATTCCCTGTACGCGCTTCAACCGCCGCCCCATCATCATCGACCGTCCTGGCTTTAGCCGTTAAAATCTTTGTAATGGGCGTTTTGGAACGTTTGTATGCGACATTTCGAGGGATATACCGTCCCCATCACGAAGCTGGAGGAAATGGTATTTCAAATATGTTATCTGTTGATAACAGTGGCAGTAGATTTCTGTTTTACCGAACAAGTTGCGTTAATGTTTTGTTCACCATCCGGGTGAAATGCGATAAAAAAATTTTATCGCGATTGTAAATATTGTTTCGTCTAACTTTATCTCGCTCTTCAACCGTAATCAAGACTTTCTTCTTTCTAGGGAAAAGGAAACGGTATCGATGTTTTTCTCCTTTAATTCATGTGACTAGGCATGAAATCCTTGTGTATTATAGAATCCTTAATAATGTCTTTCCTAATCTTTTTTTCTTTTTCCTTTTTTTAATGAAGCAATTTATTTATTTTTTGTGTATGCACATATAATTCACAATGATTTCTTTTATTTTCATTAACAACTTCTTTTTTTTTCATAAGAAAAATCTCGATACTGTGATAAGGATGGAGACTATTGATTACTGTATCCCTTGAGATTGTCGATGCACTACAGACTCGTGAAAGGTCAAACAGTAAAAAAAGAGCGCGGTGAAAGATTTTCCGATCATTTATTTTTTCTGATCTCTCTCTTCCTCCTTTTTTTCTTTTATAAATATTATTTTACTGATTGACTAGCGAATAACGGGTTTTTAAAAGCTCTCTGCGAGATCAGGATGTTGTGGTCTTTCAATCGGCTTGTCTTTCCCATTCGCGTTTGTTTCCTTTTTTATTAAAAATCATACGAATCTTTGAAATTTTTACACGATATATCAGAACGAAAATAGTTTACCTTTTCAAGGGTATTCTATTATGTAGTCATATGTACATAAAGAATAAGCCTACTTTATTGTAGGAATTTTTGATAGTCTTTTTCTAATAACTAGTCGACTGCTTAGACGGAAGTTGAGTCGCTAGTAGCCGGAAGTAACCTTCTATCAAAAGTTCCTCTTATCTATCGCGCTCTCGATGGCGTCCCTTTTTCTTTCTCAATCTATATTGAGATACGGATTATGCAATATTCGATTTTTTTAATGTAAAGAAAAATGATGGCCCATTTCATAACTGTGCTCGTAATTGACTTGCCTGTGGAAAATACATTGTTCCCTCTCTTTTGTGTTCAAACAAACAAAAAATAAGAAAAAAATTTGCTAAACATGCAAAAAACATATAGAGAGAGTATACGTGACGTCTGAATTTTAAAAGATTTCTGTATGATATCGAGCGCACTGTTGCTGGTGTATTTTATGTAGAGTATATAGATTCGTTAGTGTGTAAGCTAGAACATTTGTTTCTTTGTATATAAAATACATATCTCCTTCATAGACGATGTGCTCGATGTAAAGAAAAATCTACAAAGTCAAAAACCTTGTAGAATCGTCCGCGGTAGATGAATAAAAACACAATGGAAAATTGTAGGGCATAGACAAGGATGAAAGATATATGTATATCGTTTGTATGTGTGAGCGAGCATGAGTGTGCGTCGTATCTCATGGTCGAGGACGAAATAAAGTGTAATACGCCGCAATCATACATTAATCCACCTTATTGCTAAAAAAACAAAAGGAAGCGGTATATTAAAAACTTATAAATATATACATATATATATTGTAAATGTATATTGTAAATGTATCTAATGACAGATTAAAGCACAGTTTGTTACAAATTTGTTTTATTTATGTTTGTATGTAGGTTTTTATATTATGCATATAATGAAACATAATAGCGCAAATGAGATACAGATACACAGACGACCCTCGATAACTAAAAAACCTCGAGAAGTCAAAATAAGTCTTACTTTTACTCGAATTATTTGCCACGTGACCAGATGCGTTATACTATCAATATTACTCAATATGATATATTGAGTTGTTCGAAAAATTCATAACACATTTTTTTATACATTTCTATTAAATAATCTTAGTCGGATAATATTGGATACTAAAACGAATTAAGGAGGAATTGTTGATTCCATAATTCATTAATAAAATAAGTATTTTTTTTCACTTTGAGACAATATCTAAAAAATTTTGAATCCTATCTGGATATTCATCTTTATCTTATTCACCAAATATAGTCACATAATTATTTATTACACTCTTTACAAAAATTATTCGAAAGACATACTTAGGCAAGAAATGAAATACTATAATGTGTATTCTAGTAGCATTGTACAATTCGATAATATTCTACATCGAATACGTATTACATTATTATTGAAACTTATAATTTAAAAAATTGTCGACTACGACATGCAATATTTTTTATCAAATAAGAATATAGTTACATAATTGTATCTATATATTGTGTCATATCCTTCAATCGATTACAGTGTAGTAATAACAATTGATTTGAAATTGTTGAAGTGGTAGTCGTTTTCATTACCAAGTTAATAAGTTTCAAAGATAACTAGTCTTCATTTTAATATAAACCCGACGCAATAATAGTCTCATGTGATTAATTCATGCTATAACACGTCAAAATCTACGATAAATTATAGAAAAATTTATACAAATATTTAAACACATAATTTAAAAAAATATACAACAAAAGATATTAAGGAAAAGTTAATTACGACCAGAGAGGAAATTTTTTACAACCATAACGTACCAAGTTGGTAACAATAAAATTGTAATTATAGAAACTTATCCTCCAAAAATATACAGATAATGAAAGTTAATAGTGCACGAGTTCCACCTCCTGATATCTACATTTCATGATTTTGATAACGAAAATTGCACATGCAGCAAAAGAGATTTACGTTTTCATAAAATGGCGATATGCTTTAGAGCAAAGTGCACTCGTAGAAAAAATTTAGACTGGTTTTAAAATAATATGATAAGTCGTTATAGTAAACTATTACGTGAAGTTAAAATTTAGTATCAGTGTACGTCTCATTATTAACAGACATATTTTCCAATAGCTATGCTAATATCTAAACTTTAAAAAAATTCTTGTGAAATTTCTCAAATTTCTAAATTAAATATTTGAATTAAAACAAAGTTGATAAAAACTGATAAAGTTGGCATTAATTAATATCAATTCATGTGTTATACTGTTAATGAATTAAAATAATTTTTTTTAAACCGTTTGCAGATTGTAATTTGTATTTTTAATTTATTGCATGGCATAAGTACTTCCAAAATGATGGAAAGCATAAATAAGGAATTGTTACCAATAAAGGCACATTATTTTTTATTCAATGCAGGTAAATAGATTATATTACAAGTTAAATATCACATCTTATAGAGTATTACGTATAATAGCATTTTTTATTTTTCAGCCACTGGACCAATAGTACCGTTCTTACCAACAATAGCAAAACAGTTAGGCTTCTCTCCTTTCTTAACTGGCACAATATACACGATATTACCAATTTCTGGTTTAGTAGCAAAACCTTTATTTGGAGCATTAGCTGACAAATTCAAAATTCATAAGATAGTGTTTCTAATATTTCAAGTTGTAGTTGCAATAGCCTTGTTCTCGATATATTTTATACCTGAAATAGACAATAGTGCAAATGTTGAACTTACTTGTAATAAAATAGCAACTATAGAGATGTGTTCAAAAAATGGGTTTTCTGATAAAATTAAAGATAATGCAATAACAGAGATCATTCACTTAAATGTATCATGTCAGGTGTGGTGTCCTTTTATCTTATTTTCCTACTATATTAGATGTGTTTAATTTATATTTTGTATGTTTTGTTTTTAGATATTGTGTAAAGCCTCGAAAGAACTTTATCATGAAATGTGCTCAAATTGGGAAGTACCTCAATTCTGTGACTTAGCAAATTCAAGCTCTATTTTAAATAATGATACATTTAATTCTACCGTAACATTTGACATATTTCATGACTTTTACGTAAGATATTTTGCATATTTCCTATATTTAAAGATAAACAGCTAAACTCTTTATTTTACAGCTAAACAGATGCATGTATGCGCGTATTTTTACTGCCAAATTCTCAGATAATATACCATACACACCATTTTGTGGCAATTATGTAAAGACATCGTGCCTAGCTACGTGTCATGATAACCCAACCTTTAATCAATTGTTGCATGAAGTTGATATGCCTCAGAATTCCACAGAAAATTCAACATATCAGTTTCATTCATTTCTGTGGGCAACTATAATAAGTTGGATTGGAATGGCAGTTGTAGTTAGCATAGCTGATGCTATATGCTTTAATCTCCTTGGTTAGTACTATATATGTTAATTAAATATCTAGTATGCTTTTCATACTGATATGTTACAGGAAATGAGAGAAGAAAAGAATATGGAAAACAAAAGATGTGGGGCAGCATTGGTTTTGGCATATTTGGAATAAGTGCAGGATATATGGTAGACTTATTTAGCGAAGGAAAGATTCAGAAAGATTATACTTGTATATTTTATATCATGTTGATCATTATGATTTTTGATATTATTGTGTCTGCAACTTTAAGGAAGGTAAAATTCTTTTATCATATATAATGTTATGAGTAGAGAAGAGCGTAGATAGTACAGAAGTTTGATACTTCTTACTTATCAAAAGAATAAAAAAATTGCCAGGTAATGGGAGAAAGCAGTATCATTACAGAAAAATCCAGAACACTCTGAGGATGAACCTTCAATATTATGGGAACTATTCACTATCCTTAGGGAGGGTAATGTGTTGTCATTTGGATGGTGGTGCATAGGTGCTGGAATGTGCACTAGCGTAGTGTGGAATTTTCTATTTTGGTATATTGAAGACCTAGCAAGTAGTTCACAAATAACACGGCTGAAAACTTTACAAGGGCTTTTGACTGGTGTACAGTGTTTTCTAGGAGAACTACCATTTAATTTTATCTCAGGAAATGTTTTACGAAAATTAGGTCACGTGAATGTTATGAGTTTAGTATTATTGATATATGCAATTAGGTAAATAATGAAATTTCTTGCAAGTATATAATGTAGCTTCATATTATTAATTGTACTATTTTTTCAGGTTTATGGCATACAGTACTGTATCAAACCCATGGTGGTTTTTAGTTATCGAAATACTTCATGGACCTACTTTAGGTCTTTGTTGGCCAACAATGGTATCATACGGTGATAAGGTAACACCACCTGGTACTAAAGCTACTATACAAGGATTTATTGGTGCTATATTCGAAGGAATTGGTTAGTAGTAGGAAATTAATTATAAAAACTTATGACTCTAAATAATTAATTTTTGTATGGTCATAATTATTTTTCAGGAGTATCAAGTGGCAGTTTAATATGTGGATGGTTAATAAACACATATGGCGGTGTTATAGCATTAAGAGTATTTTCAGTAGGAGCGTTATTGTGGCTATCTTGCTTCTGGTTGATTCAATTGTTTTTACGAAAATTTAAAACATCGGCGGTACATTTGGGTCATAATCGTGAGTAACGATTATGTGGATACATAAATAACACTGATAAAAATAATATTCGATACTTAAAAACATTTGTTTCAATTGAAAAAAAATATCTTTTCTTTCTTGATCTTTTCCAGATTTGGTAAATTACGCTAATCCAGATGATGCTATTTTTGTGTCCATGAGTCGCGAATTAGAAACTTATTAATAAAAGGGAAACGACAGCGTTTTTTTTTTTTTTTTTAGAAACTCGGTATATCCATTGTTTGTTTATTTAGATATGATGATTTCGATTGAACGTAGTAAAAAAATATACTTTTCTTATAATTATCGGACACTTTAATTCTTAACATATTCGTGACTCATCTTTTTAGACAAACATTGATTATTCAGTATTATACTGTAGTTGTAAATCGTATCATTCTCTTTAATATATTCATTTTTCTTAGACTAAAGTAACATTGTTTTTTAAATCCACCGATAAAATTTATAAATAAAAATGATAAGTAGAACATGTATCATCATATATATCAAACAGATATTGAAGGGAAGTAATACAAGGATGTGTTTAGTTGAGACATATAAAATTGCTCACAAAATATCTCAACCATTTATTCATTGCGAATTCATTTCTTAAGAGTGAAATTATATCATGCTAGTAATTTTATTAATTACCAGTATATTTTCAATTATTTATCGAAATCACGCGATAATAATATTTTTATGAATTCCGCATATGTCGATAAAAAGCTATAAATAACTTTCTTCTGATTTAATACCACGTCATTGGATAACAGTTGCACGCGTGCAAAACGGAATAGCTGCATGCAAAAAGACTCGGTGGTCAAATTTGCGTAGCGTTAGTCTTGTTTAGGATTCCGTCTTTGTTGATTTTGACGAGATGGTGAAGTAGCCTGGCTTGGCACAGGTTCGACGATAGCTTGAAGATTAGGAATTTCGCCTGCGGTATCACAGCAGTCATTCATTATAATTCCAGTACCTGAATGAATAAAGGCAAGACTTCCCTCACTGGAAGAGGCTAAACTAGCCGACAATGGAGGTGATCTTTCTTTAGGCGATGCTGAAGAAGCTAGATTGTTTACAGTAGTATTACTACAAGTTGCTGCTTCTAATGTTCCATGAAGTTCAAGTATACGGCCTTCGAGAAGAAGGTTTATTTCAGCTTGTGCTTTATATTTTGACTCGACGGATTCCAATTCAGCTTCGTGTTGATCTTTTGTTTCTTGTAAAAGCCGTTGTAGTTCTACAAGTTGCGCTTCTTTTCGTGCTTCTTTGTTTTCTAGTTCAGTTAAACGTATTTTCAAAGCTTCTACAAGAGATATTCGCGATTCCAACTGTCGTCGTAAATCTATGCAAACATCAATTTATATTTTATATTATTTGTTTTAAATATGTTCTTATATTTGTGAATAATTGAAATCTGCTTACTAGTTAATTCTTCTGCGTATGACTTTTGTATTTGTGTTACTTCTTGTTTTGTCATTGGTGAAAGACCTCCTGTACTTTCTTGTAATTTTGCTTGTGCCTGTAGATATATAAAAATAAATTTAATATATCATGCAAAGATATATATAATTTTAAATAATACCTCTCCAAGTAAAAGAAATTTCTTCTGTACAGTATCAAGAGTACGTTCTAGCTCTTTACTGCGATTTGCAGCTTTTAAAGCTACTCTTAGTTGATGACCTGCATCGAACAGGGAAGCCTCTGTGGACTGAATCCGCTGTTCACAGTCTGCTACCTTTTTTTGTTCGTTCTTTAATTTGACTTCCACAGATTCGAGACGATCCTTCAGTATTTGATTCTGTCGTTGTTCTTCTACACACTGTACGTTATTATTCGCATTACTATACAAATTTCTACTAGTAATACAATCAATAGAATTTTCATAGACATTACCTTAGTCTGCCAGTGGTGTAATGCATCTTTGTATTGGTCTTCAGCTTGGCAAGCTTCTCTCTTATTACGTTCTAATTCAGCTTTTAAACTCTCTACTTCTTTTTCCATTATTTTTAAACGATCAGTCTGCATGATAAAAATTTCGTATTTAACAATAGCAAGAATTAAAAATATTACCGAACCTTACTTCGAACAAATAATATCAACTGACCAAAGCATAATTATGTTCTTCTAACGCACGCGAATCCCTCAGTTTGCCAAGAAGCCGCCGATTACGTTCGGCGTGTACTTCTCTACGTTGCCGTTCGAACTGTAGTTGCATTTGCATAAGCTGTAACAACTGACTCGCACATTCGACATCGAAAATATCTTCTTCTGCTACTTCATCATCCCCACCATTTTCTTTTCTTTGTTTCTGCTTAATTGCATTAGTCCCTTCGAAGAAAAAATACTTAATTAACAATTCTGTTGATTTACAATAAGACTTGTTATTAAACTTTACTTTTTACTTACTCATTTTTTCACCAGAATAATTACTACCGTGCGTGCAAGTTTCGACATATCGATCAAGCATTGCAGTTGGTGATAATCTAAATTCGGTATCTTGTACAGAACGTTTTTGTAAATTCATTTGCGTCTTTTGTTCCAGAATTCCTAGCAATAAATCTTCATATGGAAGCAAATCGGATGTTTGGGTTGCCGTATCTTCCAGTTTTTTATGAACTTTAATATCGGGACAAGATTTGCTTTCTCGAATCTGTAAATGCATATATATTTTTATCATATTAAAATTTTTTCTGCAACAAATATTGCATATCTTACTTTGTAAAGAGAATTCAAATTTAAATGTTGTGTTGAAGCTTGACTTTGAGAATACAAACGTAGCTGATAAACCTTTTGAGACAAATCTGCAAAAGCATTTTGCATTTTTTCATTATGGTGTTCTTGTTGTTCGACTAATTTTGAACTTTCAAATTTTCCAGTAGTTTGAGAGCTTACAATTTCTAAAACCTGCACAATGCAATTTTGTATAAACATATCGTACTACATTAATGCACAATATTCTTACATACAAAAGTACATAAAATACAGAACCTCTTGATCTTCTTGCCAAGAATCGTTTTTCCCATTTTGATTCGTGTTCATTTCTGAAAATCTTCCATCTTCATCAACGTTGATAGATGACTTGGGTTGACCAATGGTTTGTCTATCTGCGATAATTTTACTTAGCTTGTGCGAAAAAAATCCATGTGCATTATTTGTATCCCCACTTCCAATTATGGAACCAGATACAGACGGATTTAAAAGGATTGGTGTGGATGGTCGTGAACTTGATCCTACTGTGCCATTACCAAATCCAGTAAGAGCACGAACTGCGCAAGAACCAGTAGGTTTTGGCATCTTTCGTAAATCCTATGTACACAATTTTAAATATTATCCGGTTTAGTTTGTTCATTCCCGTAAGTTCTAAAGTATACCTTAACAGGAGTTGTTTCTGGAGTGGCTTCGACTGCAGCTTCCGGTGGAGATGTACCACTTCTGTTATTGTTAGGTGTTGAAGGAGTAGAACGTTGTTCATGAGATGTAACTGGAAACTGTGGACTATGTGGCGGCACTGTCATACTCGGCGACCAAAACGTATCATCTTCACCATTACTGATTTCTGATGGCGCTATCCCTCCACTAATGTTTATTGGAGTACATATAGAAGAGTAATCTAGAAGATGTACTGATACTGTAAATATTTGTATATTCATAGCTATATATTATAATAAAAGTCACAAACCTAAAGGTGGCGTAGAACGTGAATTCGTAGTAAGAAATATTTCTTCTCGACATTTATCTAACGTAAAACGACCGCATTCTGCTATAACATCATGATGCTCCATCTTTTTCCATCTAAAAATAATAGACGAACGATAAATGTAAAATCCTTTCTCTGAATTACGACTACTTTCATAATACGAAATATATCTACCTAGCGGCAGAAATCTCTGTATCTTTAGATGCAGTAACAAGTAAAGGGTGCATACGCACTGAATCTAGCATTGGTCTAATTGTATGGATAAAAGTAGCAGGTTGATCTCGTTGTTGTTGTCTCAAATATGAAATGAAGTTGCAAGGATACATGGCATATAATCTGTGAAATAAACTATATAGTCCCACCTACAACAAATTCAAGAAATATCAATAAATTTTTCTTGCTTTTATAGATAAATACAAATACTTACTTGCAAATGTAATAAATATAAATGATTCTTATCTATTGTCCCTGTTACTGGTGTTGAAGTAAAATGCATAGGAGATGAAAACGCGGATGATAACTGATGATAATAATAAGAGGCCAATCGACCAAATACTTCAAAAATTTCTGTGAGGTATGGCCCTAAAGCAGCAGGTAACATCGGTAATAACATCACCAAGAGAAGAAGCGCACTCATAAGAGATAATGTATCTGCTTCCATCTAAAAACAAATTAACTAGAAAATTATCATCAATTCAATATATTCTTTGGTTATTTTGGAAAAATTGAATTTTACCTTAAGTAACTTAAGTAAATCTCGAAATAAAGTATGACTGGCAAGCTTGTATAACCAAGTTGGCTGACGACGGGCAATATGACCTAATAAAGTAAGGGTTTGAATTCTTTGGCTGCTACTTCCAGATTTAGAAAGAGCTTCCGACAAACGATCTAAGAGATGCTTGTCATGTGGATCACGAACACCAGCTAATACCTCAACAGCTCTTAAGGAATTTGTGGACAGATAATAATCAAAAAGACCATTTACCAACCAATTGTCTTTTGCTAAAAAATTTAAGAAATCATGAAAAACAAAAGACAAGATTATTAGATATTTTTTAATTCATAATCTTACTTACTAGATAAAAAAAGTTCATGGAATACTTTTTTTATTTCTTCTACCTCCGCAAGTTTGTTGGATTCCAATAAATTGAACAGATCAGCTATGCCTATTGAATTAATGTTCATCTTGATGGTAGTTGGTATTCCGGTATAGACAAATGATACTTATCCTAATCGTCTGATCATATAGTGGAAGTAGAAGTGACTTTATAAAACCTAATTTCATCCATCTGTCATTTGTTATGTAAAACTGGCTTCATTAGAAGCGGAAAAAATTTTGGAATACCTGTAACAGTAAGAACATAACATCTCAGAAGATTTATACAGAGGAAGAGATACAAAAAGGATAAAGGTCTTTTAATTTCAACTATCATAAACTGTCAATTTCACATACAAATCGGCATTTAGATTTTGATGCTATAATTCTACATAGAAATAATCTTCAACGGTACGAATCTCTCGGTCATTCAACGAAGAATTTCATATACGATATTTCTGTATTATCAATGAATATTTCATTTTGTATGTGTAAAAAAAAATTTTGTCGGTTCGGTCCTATGATATCCATAAAAAGGTCATTCAGAAGGATGTTTGCAAGAGAGAAATACTTCTTGTAAATACCATTTCAACTTTTTAATAATATATCAAACCCTGGTTTCGATAATGATTATATTGACAAAAATTAACAAGTTAACTTACCCGAAATTCATCGAGTACTTCAAGCAATTTTACGAGTTCTATGGCGACTTGTACACCATCGCAGATATATCATAGACTGGTACGCATTGATATTGCTACAATACCAGCAGCGCTGCAATCGCTCAACAATTCCATTTACGTTCCAAAAATTATTCAAATTTCAACAGCTTTCTTTCTAATGGAACTTATAATAATCACCATAATTAAATGTTTACAGAGAGAACATTTTTTCTTTGGACTCTGGGAGAGGACACAAAAGGTCTTTATGCAATATTCTCTTTCTATTCCTATATTACTTTTTCAGCTCACTCAGTACTCTGTCTTTATATCTCTATGATCCCAATTCAACGAGTTTCAAAGTGTTTTAGAAATACAGTTGCTGACGAAAGTATTTGAACACGATTATAATAGAAAACTTATCATACAAAACTTTTATGGTCTGTTCAACGAACTTGATTGCTGCGGTTGTAATCAAATGCAGCAATCACAATCGTGTAAACGTTTATATGATCGTGGCAGCAATTAAGATTTGTTTACGTTCACTGCCTCGTCTCATTGGATAAACTATATAAGTATATATATACATTTTCAAATTTCTTTCAAGCTTTACCAATATAATCTATATTCTCGAGTTTCTTTATAGTGTTAATGAAATTTAAGAATAATTCGTATAACACATATAATACATATTATATTTATAAGAGGTTTCTAAATGTTCGAATATACAATAATAAAATAATTGTACACCACTATTAGTGGTATTAAAAGTAACATAAAAATATCAAAGAGGGCTACAAACTCCTCAAACAAAGTTCTATAAAAATACATCAAATCGTTTATCTACATTACATCTTTTCTATGCTTAAATGCTTTCGACTGGTATAATAGCATTATTACATGGCAGTACTAAACTTGTATTGTGTAGAAAATATGGCGTAAAGTGAACGTTGCACATGTCTCTTAGTGATTTCGGTAAGGGTTCAAGTATTACACCGAAAAATTTCTCTATCGACACACAAGAAAACTACATCGTTCATTCATCCATATGATAAAAGAATCTAAGAATGATTAACGAATTTGAAATGCGAGAGTCATTCAAGAGTAAGTCATTTTAAAAAGTTGAGATGAAACAGGAACAATTTCACATTTCACAAGATTTTCATTACGTTTATTCTTATTAGTGTCGAGTTAGTTAACAAACTGGCGTCGAATCAATTGAATGTTTCCGTTTTTTTTTATACTAACTAATATAATCTAACAGTCATACGTATCGACAAGCAACAGTTACGTTCGTCGTGTGATGAAAACTTTGTATTCTTGTTCTAACCCTCAAAGATGGGTCATTTTGACTCGATGTTAAAAACCTAACATTTCAAAAATAATGACAAAAAGATAACAAGATTTACATATATATATATACCGGGTCATATTCGAGTCTATGCTAAAAACCTATCTTTTTTTTAAATAATGTCACTAACAAAATTTACATATGTATATACTGAGTCATATTTGAGCTGATGCAGAAATAATCAATATTTTTCAAAAATAATGACAAAGAATAAGAAAATTTAGTAACGTATATACTAGATCATTTTTGACCCGTCTCCGGCGTTTTCAGAAGGTCCGGGCTCCGAGGATTTTAACTCGGTTCCACTGGCACGAGAGCGCATTCCGATCTCCTGAGTTATTACGCAGCCGATTTTCGTTCGTCTAGCCAATCGCTTTTTCATCGCATAAACATTTCGTTTCAACCGCGCTAACACAGTCCTCTTCTCGTCTAATTGGCCCCACAACACAGTAACATCGGTAAAAGTGTGAAAAATATCTGTCTGTGCTTGGCGTTTCGTGGATTCTTCGTTTCGTGACTTGTTTACAGTATCTGTTGTTTTTATTAAGAGAAAAAAAGTACTGTTACTTGACGACGTTTTAACTCATTCGTACGAGATTAGCTAAGGATTAGGATATTAAATTTCGATCACGTATTCCTCATTAAAGAAAACCTTAGTTTTGTTGGTTTGAATAAAAGAAAAGAATGGTCGTCTTGTTTGTGTTTACAAAAAATGTAAGAAGAAGTGACTTTTATTGCTGCTTTCAGCGACTGTAACAATAAGAAGTTATTGGTGAAATGTAATTTAATACGATATATATCTGTATATATAGATATTTCAAGTTGAAAATGTTAGTTTTTAAAACTTTTTTTTTGAAATGTTGAGTTCAATGGAATGTTAATTGTAATTTTATATTGTTCTGAAATCTTTTAGATTGAAACGATAAAGAAGTATACGTGGACTGGACTCTTACGTATATATATTGCCAGTAAGTATTAAAAGTGAATGTAACTCTGCTGAGAGATATTATAAATATCAAGAGTGACTTGTATTCATTGTAATTGTAGACTATTCTTTATATTTTATTACACTAACAAACAATTATTATACCACATTGTGTTCATAAACTATCATTTGTATTTGTAATAAAGTAATTTTTGTTTTTTAAAATTTTCTATTAGGAAATTAAGTCTAGCTTTTTAAAACTTAATATAACTCACTTTCATTTATTTGGCAGTTGTACAAAAAGAAAAGTGTAGAATAGGGAAGTGGCAATAGAGTGAGGAAGAAAGAGGAAAAGAGGGGAGAATTCTGATGTCGGAGAAGAGAGCCATTTTCCAAGTCTTCGTTTAGACATTCTAAATATAACTGGAGGCTCTATAGGCTTTCCTTACTGTGTCATACTGTGCAGAGTAGTATCTTACTGTGTTGCGTAGATCTCGCTCATTTTCTACCTTTAGTATGGCATAATGCCAATTTTATTTGTCTGAAAATTACTGATCCATTTGTAACATTATCTCTAAATATCATATTTGTTAATTAAAAGTGATTATTCCTTTATTTTCTGTACATTTAGGGTAATACTTATTTAACCTTTTTGTTGATTAATAATCTTGATATATGTTAAAAACAACATAAGTAAAGTATAATTAATTTATTGGAATTTTAATATTTCAATGCTATTCATATTGAAGTATTTCAATTAATGTATAATTTGTTTAAAAGTAATTTGTTTCTTTTCTAAGGAACAAATAGTAATTGATGTTGTATAAGCTAAAATGATATTAAATTACATAATTTTTTTAGAATCTATATAAGGTACTATATGTGTCTTCTTTGATATATAATATATGTTATTTTTAGACAGAAATTTCATTCAAATATTGTATGTTGTATCTAATTTTTTATTACAGACCATGGTTTGTAAAGCTGGTCAAATATGTTTCATTCAGTGCAATCTACCTGGAGTTAAAAATAAAATCTTTACTACTGACAGATTTATGCTTCATGAATCTACCCGTGGTGAGGATCTTTATGTTTATATTGGAAAGCAGTGTCAAATACAACCAGACAGTTTTAAGTTGTATTTAGTATCAGGTGGAAAATTGGTTAGTAATTATATCTCTTTTTGTTCTATTGTTAATACAATTGTTTATCAATGGTTTAATGTTTTGTTCATGTAGAAGTTAAAGTTGTTTTATTGCTATTAGATCGATTTATCAGAAAAGAAAGATAAAACAATGTCAGAAATTGGTGTGGATTTTTCTTTTGATCGAGAATCATCAACTGAGCATAAGCATACACTTGTAGTTATGGATCCAGCAGATATTTTGATGCAGAAGCAATTTCGCCAACAGACTGCATATAATGCATATAATCCTCCACCACCATCTCCTAATCATTCATCGGTGTGGGGTGAAGATAATAATGTTGATTTTAAAAGTCTTATTAAGTCTGAAACAAGTATGTAATAGTTACTTATATTTTTGTGATAAGATGTGTATTATCATTAATTGTTTATTTTTTAAAGGCTATGTGGGTTTAGTCAATCAAGCAATGACATGTTACTTAAATAGTCTATTACAAGCATTATATATGACTCCTGAGTTTCGGAATGCATTGTACAATTGGGAATATGTAGAAGGATCAGAAAAAGATGAAGCTAATAGTATTCCATATCAACTGCAGAAATTATTTTTAAATTTACAGGTATTAATATTATTTACAGATATTTACATGATTAATAAATGTATGATTGTAGCAAAATATTTAATAAATATTCACGTTTATAGACATCAACGAAATCAGCAGTGGAAACTACAGCACTAACAAAAAGTTTTGGTTGGGATTCTACGGAAGCTTGGCAACAACATGATATTCAAGAACTTTGTAGAGTTATGTTTGATGCTTTAGAACAAAAATTTAAAAATACGGAACAAGCTGATTTAATAAACAGACTTTATGAAGGTATATATTTATTCAAATGGTATATAGATATCTGACAATATGGTATATATATTTGACAATGTGGTATATATATCTGACTATACAATATATATATCTCAAATATCTAGGCATATCAAAAATGACTTTCTAATTTGATTTTTATATTGTTAGGAAAGATGATTGATTATGTTAAATGTCTTGAGTGTGGTACTGAAAAATCTAGAGAAGACACTTTTCTTGATATACCATTACCAGTAAGACCTTTTGGTAGTAATGTGGCATACACAAGTGTGGTAAGTGTATATAATGTTATATTCTAATATATGAATTAAATTTATATAAAAATTTATTTTTGTAATAGGAAGAAGCTTTAAGAGCATTTGTTCAGCATGAAATTTTGGAAGGAAGCAATCAATATCACTGCGAAAAATGTAATAAAAAATGTGATGCTCATAAAGGATTAAAATTCACAAAATTTCCCTATCTTCTGACACTTCATCTTAAACGATTCGATTTTGATTTCAAAACCTTTCATAGAATAAAACTTAATGATAAGTGAGTGCATATAAATTGTCCTCGTTAATAATTTTTCATCAATCTTACACTTTCATACTAAACCTTTAATTTTAGGGTTACTTTTCCAGATACATTAAATTTAAATTCTTTTATTGCTTCTATGCCAAATCAAGAATCTCCGAGTACTGATGAAAATATTAGTTTAGCGAAATGCGATGATAACTCTATAACAGATAGCGGTACATTAGATGATGATTGTCCTCCCTGTGAAAACAGTCTTCCTAATAGTAATCATTCGACAAATCATGACCAAGATGATGATGAAGGTATATTGATTCCGTAAATTATATGCATTCCATAATTAATACTCATGCAAGTAGTTTATTTTTAGGTATAGATATGAGTAACGGACCTTCAACATCGAATTGTGCTGTGCATAATCATGAAAACGAAAAAAATCGTAGCAGTAATGCAGCAAAAGGCCCTTACAATTATGAATTGTTCTCAATTATGATTCATAGCGGTAGTGCTAGTGGTGGTCATTATTACGCTTATATAAAAGATTTTAGAACAAACGAATGGTTTTGTTTCAATGATCAAAGCGTAACACAGGTATTTGCAAATGTTTATTTTATATTATATAATACTTTCAAAAAGGAGTATTAAAATGTGTGATTATATTACAGATAACTCATGATGATATTCAGAAAACGTATGGTGGTGGTTCAACCAGGTCATATTTTACTGGAGCTTATAGTAGTACTAATGCGTACATGCTCATGTATAGACAAATTGATCATGCTCGCAATGCTTTGCCCATACAAGTGCAAGATTTTCCAAAACATATACAGGAATTATTGAAAAAGATGAAAGAAAATGAAGATAACGACAGGAAGAGTCGTGAGAAAGATCTTGCAACACCTAAGGTGAAAGTATATTGTCAACATCCCACAGAAGATAAGAAACTGAATTTTAGACTTTCCTTTTCGCCTAATGTTACGTGGGCTCAAACGACAAAGATTGTTTATAATAATTTTTGCTTGGAAGGAATGGTGAGCTTGAATCAATGTCGTTTAGTTGTTTATGATCACAATAATGAGTTAATTGTGGCTAGTTACGAAGGTAGAGAACATGAGACGTTTGCAAGTATTTGGGGTAATCGAGTGAATCGGTATAGTTTATTATTAGAAATACGTGATAAAGATCAAAAATTCGAGCCACACCTACGAGGTGGTATGTATTTATTTACGCATATGTATGTATATCTTTTTAGTAAAAAGAAAAATAATGTTTTTCTGCTTTTTGATAGGTATTGTAACTAAAGTGTACGTCGTCGACGTATCTAGAAAGAAGCTTATTGAAGGACCATTAAATGTACGAGGTTTATTTACACAAACAGTGAGAGAATATAAGCAGGTGGTAGGAAAATTTATTAATATGGATCCGGGCGACATGAAAATAGTTTTACGAAAACATGGAACAGATGCGATACTCGTACAGAATGACGACGCTATATTAGCAGTTGCAGACTTTTGTAATTTAATTAAAGTCTTTGTATGTACGAATGCCGATGCCGAATGTAATAAATCTTACTTCGAAACAACAATATGTGGTATTGCTGAACAGTTAGAAAACATTATAACACTACGTATAAAGTTACCTCCTAATTCAAGCAAAGGTAAGATGATAATTATATTCAATTATAAAACTAACATAATATTTCCTAAAATTATAGTTACATAATAATATCATATTTTGTTGAATGCAGAAATATTGGAAGAATTAAATATTCCAATGTTAGACGAAGTAAATAAAGACAAAGAAAAACCTGTGGCTGACAGTCCATCCAAAGCAAGCGTTACTGAACCGCATCGAGATGCTAGTACAAAATGTAACGAGACTTCAAAAAGTGGAAAGCTTGTTGAAGATACTTCAGTAAGAAATGCAAGTCCACAATTGGTAGAGGGTGAGGAATGGCATACTCCTGAACAAAGTAATAGCGAAGATAGTAGTCTCAGTGATAGTGACAAAACTTTAGTTGGAGATGCTCCAGGAGACGAAGACTTTCAATTACCTTATCTTCCACTGAGTACGAGTAATCGTGCCATTAAAATGTTAAACCAAGTTGGACTTGAAAACTGGGATAATATTATCGATGATTCAGAATATTATTTTAAAGCCACCCCATATACGAATCATAATGAGAAATGTATGTATTTTAAACTTGTTTTATAAAATATTTGAAATATAGGGAAATATATAGGGAAGATATTTAATGATGATTATTTTGATCACAGTTTTGAAAGTATTAGTGGATAAAAGAATGATATTCAATACTTTGAAGAAAAACTTGGAGCCGTACGTTGGTGTACCTGCAGAATATTTTAAAATTTGTCGTTATTTTGATGAATGTGGTGAATCAGAATGTAGCTGTTTACTTAGTCAACTTGTTTCTTATGAAGATGGAGAGAAACTTTGGATAGAAATAGGACGGGCTTTACGTAATGGTGAATTTACAGTAAAATTACATCAGTTTTTCCTTGATTTGGCTGAGGTATGCAAATTATTAAGATCTTTTATAAAAAATTTTTATTTTTTACTATAAACGATGTTTCTTTTCGACACTTTCTACAGAGCAAATTTTTGTTCGAATGGATAGTCTCGGAAGATATGACTGTTGGGCAGGCGAAAAAAGAGATTCTTGCAGAAATGAAAAGAAGATATAATGTAGAAATACCATACGAAAGATGTCGATTAAGGGAAAAGTGTTTTGTGTTACCTTCGAAAGTACTTTTAGATCATCAAAAGTTCAAAGATTTCCAATATTATTCGCAATTTGAAATGATTGTACAAGAGTTACCTGATAAGGATCCAGTTACCAATAGCAATCAAGTCATTGTTTTTGTCCGACGCTGGTATCCTACAAAAATTCATCTTGGTTCACCACAAGAAATCGTATTAGATGAAACGACCTTGAAAGAAATGATGAAAAAAGTAAGTGAACTTGTACATTTTCTAATTACAAAAAAACTAATTGGTAACTGAATTCAATAAAATGACCATATTGAATTTTGATTTAGTTATCTTTAATATCGGATATACCTGAAGAATATATAAATATAATAAGAGGGAAAGGTTCAGTACATATGCCTATTGTACGAATTGAGAATGATCAAGACTGGATTGGATTAACAACTGTTGTTGAATTTAATGTTGAAGATGGTGCTGTGTTCTTATATAGGTATGTATGAAATAATTATGCTGGTATACACTAAAAGATTGTAATGAGATCTCAAAATAGTTGATTCATAAAATTTATGTCTAACAGAGATAGCAGGGAAACTTCACAACCATTAACCCAAGAAGAGTACAATGAAATCGCAATTCGAGAAGTATCACCTTTTTTACCACTTTCTTCCGCGTCACGTTGTAATGCGCGTAAAGAGAAAGCGCTTAGAATATATTTGGATGGTGAATGATCCTCCATTGAACATACGTTTAATAACACTGAAAAACAATTGTTAAATAGGCATGTGTGGGAACATGAAATGTTTGCGTACAAAGTGATTACATCGTGTCAGGTATCTGTGGAATCAAGTACTCAACAATTACAAAATATTCTGTGCTTCAGTAAGTCTTCAATGTTTCAAAGCTTCCGTATCTCTAAAGCCTTTTGGCTCTTGGAATTGATCGGATTCGTAAAATTCTTCGACTTTGTGAAACACTTACTAAGGGATTACTAGAGCGTTACTAAGGGATTTCAGACCTCGATTATCTCGTTTTGTTTTGATGTGTTTCGAGACCATAAGGATCATGAAACTTCCAATAACGTACGGATTACCGAGTTATAGAATCTCATTCAAGAGCACAAATACTGATGAAAATAATGCAAGTGCTAACTAAGGGTGAATTATAAAAAAGAAAGAAGGGGGGGGGGGAGAAAATTGAATTGCTTGGTGATAATCCGAATTTAAACTATGAACTTCTTACGATACGTGTGTGTGTAACTGACGTACATATAATTGGAGTTCCTGCAGCTATATTATTTTCACAAATTCCTTGATATATTTTTTAATCCTAAGAATTTTAATAAATTCACATATCTGTATCAAAACGTTTTAGCTAATCATCTTTTTAAAAGATGTTAAAGATTTTTAATGTCGAAATGTAGCACAGAGTATATTCATTTGTTGATAAAAAAAGAAGAAGAGAAAAAAACATTTATCTGACACAACAATAATTAACCCTTTTAATGCCAGTATAGGTTAAATTGCATTCTTATAATATAATAATATCATAAGTCCTGAGTTCAATCATTTAATTTGGTAATAGTAACGCTTGGATTTCGTTAAAAATTACTACTTCAAAACAACATTATGCATGCTATTGTTTTGAATGTATCAGATACGTTCTATGAGATTTACTGATAATTGGTAATACAATTTTACATTTCATAATAATTATTATTCACACATAGATTTGGCGCTATTACTATCAAATTAAAAAAAGATTTATCAATATGACCATAGAGATCAATTCTGGCCAGGCATGTTATCCTATACAGTCTATTTTAATTTATTTAATTATGTATGTCTATCATTCATTACACGTTATTGGTACATGGAAATTTGTACCACTAGAAAAAAACCAAAAAAGAACATTTAGCCATTTTTTGGCAATTGCTGCTATTTCCTACGAATCAAGTTTTCAATATAATGAAAATAAAAGATTTTCTCTTGGAAGGAAGTTCACCAAATTTACATTTTGTAGACCAATGCTTGTAAATAATAAAACTTATGAATTAAATATTGATATCTTTCTTCATATCAATATCACCATACATAAACAGAAATATATAAATATATATATAAATATATACATATAAAAAATATGTTTTGTATTAAAATGTATGATAATTCAATGCATACATATAACACATCATCCTTTTTGCATTTATCACCAGTTCAACTTGGCATCTTTTTTGCTAATTCCACACTGTTAGAAAATTTTTGGTGCTGAAAGGGTTAAATACAAAGTTGTTGTTACTCCCTGTCACTATTAGAACGTTTTGATAAACTGTCCAAGACTTACCTATATCATTTCTTTGCAATTGTCTCACCGTACAAGGTGAGTGCATTGAATTAATTAATCAACAATCGATAGATACTGAAAATTCAATAAACTAAAAAAAAGGAGGAATTTATAAGATATAGTATAGATATATATAGTAATACCTTTGAGATATACTGATATCGATTGTTGTATGACAATTTTACAATGCTCTCACAATTTTTAACGTATAGCTGTAATTTATATTTATGATATATTTGTTACATGAAAGCCTAGTTCAAATCGTTCGTGTATGATTATACGATAACTTGTTATAAACATGACAATCTAGATGTTTGTAGAGTAAAGAAGACACATAAAAAGAGTTGTAAGTTCAATGCTATGAAAATCTTGTTGATACATATCATTATAATAATTGAAGAATTTATCTAATTCTTATTAATTGTATTTCAATTTATTGAATTTAAAACAATATTTCATTATTTATCTAAAATTTTATTAATGAGGCAATTGTATATATCGATAACTAAAAGAAAGGAAGAAATAAATATTATTTTTTTCCTATCTTATCACGTAAAGAAATTTTAAACAATGGGAAATTGGAAAAATTGAAAATGGAAATTAATTAGAAAACTTAAACTTAAAAAATCATCTTTCATATATCTTTATAGTTTCTTGTTTAATAATTGATTACGTATTTGTCATTACTACTTAATATACTCTAGTTTTATATTATCTCGCATCTATAATTATTTGTAATTTAACGAACTAGGCTTTGATATTGTTTAACGATTGTTTTTGTAATTACCAAATATTGGATCAGTGTCCCTTGTGCATAATAGTGGGTATGTGCGAATAATAAATTTGAAAATTTATAAAATTGCTGGGAAATTTTTGAAAAAGAACTTATGCATTCTCTGTAATCCTTAACTGATATTTTTATATTTATTTGTACCAATTTAACGAATCGTTCGTAAGACTAAGATTCATTTAATGAATTTCAAATTCTATTTTTTCCGTTTAAATGGTTCGAGTGTTATTAAATCAATACTTTTCAAACTTTCTTTGCGAACAAAAAGGAATGTCTCTTCGTTATTGTAAGATAAGACTATATTTAATATTTCACTAATTTTTCGCGATATTTGCGTGTACCTACTACTATCTTAAGTATTTTTTAAATATTTAAATTGGACGTGAGTATTTCGCTGTCTTTTTGGTAATCGTTTGAAATGTTTAAGTATTTACGTATATTTATGTTAGTGGAGGAGTATACAAACGACGTTTAAGAATCATATTATATCCTTTTTGCGGATAAGTTTAACGCCCGATAATGTAGCGCGCGGACTGTAAAAGTTACGATTGTAGTTTCTATCGAATTCTTTTCATCATCAACAATTCGAATATTGTTCTTTGTATCATACACTATGATTACGAAATCAAATTATTTATAATTATTAATAATTGAATACCGAAGTGACTGAATTTTGTTTTTTAAATTTTACCGATGTTTCCTCTTTATCTCAGTCGATTGTTATGTTCATTCATGTTTAATATGCTTTCTTTGCGTGAATCGTTTGAAATGGACTGAATAAATAGTACGTTGAATATATTTTCTTCGATTTAAGCTTTACTTATTTTATGTAACATCTAACTATATATATGATACTTTATAGAGGGGATAAATCAATCATTTTGATGATAAAATCGCAAATTCATATTTTCCTTTCTTCTCTTAATGAAAAAGATTCTCTTCTATAAAGTGGTTAAATAAAAATCTTGTTTTGTAACTCTATTAGCAATTTTATAAGCTATTATATAATTCTGATTGATTAAAAAAATATTTATTATTTACATTTCAACATAACCAAAAAATTATCCGATTTTTTAGGATTGAGAAAAAAATATTTCTACAAAATATATATTATTTATTTCATAGTATTATCTGATATTATATTATTATAAATGAGATGGAGATAAATCTACGATATAGAATCTAGAGAAATTTCCGCTCATTTTCATTTTCATACTTGCCAACATATGTATATGGCGAAAATGTTTAGAAACATTAAACAGTGAAGTGAAACGCAAACACTGACTTTGAATGTTCCCTTAAAATTTTTGTGCGAATAAACAGAAATTTATACTTGTTTCTATTACATGCAAAATATGGTATACTTACACTTTCCATCTAATTTAACAGAAGAAGAATTGATGTTGCAGGCGAAATATAATAAGCTTAAAAGGAAGGTATAGGTTATGTTTACACATTTTAATATTGTAATAAATATTTTAATTTTCAATACCACGAATTAATTATTTATTATGTATTTGCATGATTAGAATAAATCGCATTTAAATTACTTGATTTTTTATTTTAAATCTCTAGTAAATTTTATTTTACGATAGAAAGTTATTGATATGTTTACAGAGTTTTTAGTTTTTGTTATTTTCTGTATAATTTTTATGTATTTTATTTTAATGTTTTTATAGAAAAAAGCATTGCAAGATTTGAAAGCGCCAAAGCAAGAAGTTGAACGAATACCACAAGCTCCAAAGCGGCCAACAGAAGCTAGAGATGCCAGAGAAGTTGCCAAGAAATTAATAAAATCTGGAGTGATTACTGCTCCAAAAACTCCTAAACGGCCAGAACAATCTTTTAAAAGACCACGTGGTTTAGTAAGAAAATTAAACAGTACAGAAAAGACAGTAAGCTCATATCAACCATTCTCAGCCACACAAATGGAGGAAGAAGAAACAGAAACAAAGCCAAGAGTTAAAGATTTATATGATAGTTTTGTAAGTGCTCAAGACCCAGAGGATCGTATTAGCAGAGATATTCAATCACCATCTAAGCAAGAAATGAAGCCACGAGCTGGAAATACAATATTTGTATGTGGTTACAAGATATCGGAAGATTTTTTAAAAAAGCATTTTCAAACATTTGGAAATATTATAAATATCTCGATGGAAGCAGAAAAAAAGTAATTACTATTCATTCCAGATATTTTATCCTATTTGAAGGTTTAAATTTGTGTTATTTGTATTATTTATTTTATTTATTTTTTAGCCGTGGATTTGTTACGTTTGATAAAACGGAAGCTGCCGAAAGAGCAATTAGCGAGATGGATGGCAGTATGGTGTCTTCTATTCAATTGAAAGTATCACTGGCACGAAGACAACCCATAATAGAAGCTATGACTGACGCTACATCTAGTTCCATGTGGTCGCCGATTGCGGCAAATTATTCACAGAAAAGTGTACACAAAGATAGGAGAGATTTAATAGTGTACGAGGAAGATCTTTTTGTGTGAACACAATATTTTTTAATTTTTCTATGTTTCCTTAGAGTCTATTGTTGTTACAAGGTTACAGTATGTGGAATCTTACTTTAAAATAAAATTGTACATAGCTTTTAATGTTTGTAAGGTATCAAAAAATATTTTCTCCAAATCGTGCATCTTAACTGTTATGATGCAACGCTGATATTGCATATTCGTATCTAGTCAAATTGTTAAACAGGACATAAAAAACTTTGTCTTATTCTTTTTCACCTATTATTCTTTGTCGATCGCTGAGTTTTAGATGATATTTCGTATTTGATTTTTTTCTACAAAGTCTCTGTGTTGATAAGAAAATAGTCGTTTTTGGTAATAGGTCTGTAATTGAATTATACATATACACATACATGTATGTATGTATGTATATACATTGTTTTTATACATATTCATTGCTTAAGAAATTAAATACAAGTATTTTCGTAGTAAATTATGGTAAGTGTTATTTCTTTCACATGTATCATTTGACATAATGAATATTCGCCTGGCAAAAGTTAATCAGTCAATTGATTGACTGTAACTCATACATATTTGTCCAACACATAACAAACGTTCAACAATTAACTATAGAGTACAAACCTAACTACTTAATTGTTTGACCAAATCTTCATTGTCTTTAAATACGTGTATTTATTATTCCTCATCGCTCGTAAAAATAGAATGCCCATTATGCGTATATAAAATCACTTTGTAATATAAATTATTACATATTGGATAATTGAAACAAACATAATAGCATAGATTTTATTTGTAGATGATCTTCTTACACCATCTGTACCTTATTATTTTGGTGGGTTAAAATAGTCCCAATGATGATGATGCGTAACTGTTCGAGGGTTGCTGAAGAAGAATATCAATAAGCCAGCAACCAGGAGCAACAATGCACACAGCGTTAGTTCCACTTCTCTGATCTTCTCCCTTGACTCCTCTCCCACCATAGATGACATATATCCCACAAAATGTCTCATAACTTTTAAACCAGCTAATCGAAGAACTCTGACCAATTGCCTGGTACTGTCTGAAATACTCGGTTCTGTGTCAAGGCTAGGACTGGCCAGGGATAAAAATTGTGATGGAACTTGTGAAGCTGGAAACGCTATGAGATGAGTGCCTCCTATAGGAAAGGAAGGAATTGGCGATTGGGACGATTCTCTTTGACTCTCTCTGTCCGACTGATCTGTGTATGAAGTGTAAGAAATTACAGCACGTTGAGGCTGCATCTCGTTGGTAATGCTGTGACTCACTATACTGTCTGGTGTGTCCGGAGTCACAGAGATGGCAGGTGGTAGTGATCTAACTGGAGAAGCAGTCTGTCGTGTTCTAGGGATACCTATTGGAGATGGCGACCTGGACCTTGACTTTCGCATCTTCCATTCGCTGATTTCTGGCGAAGTCTCTTTGTCCTTTTGCTGTGACGTCGAAAATTCTTGTGACTCTGACGGTTTAGAGTCGAAGGCGGGATCCATTGGTTCGTTGCTAGTTTCGGACAAGAGATCCAGAGACACCCTGGGCTCCGCTCTCTTTTCCATGGCGGTCGTTACGGATGGTGGAAGAGATGCGCGAGATTCTTCTATGTTGAACTCCTTAGTAGCATCCGGGCTCAATGAAAGGGAGGTTTCTGTATCTAGAATTCGTAAGGACTTATCTTCAGTATCCTGACCAACTAATAATGTTTGTGTGCTAGGAGTATCTTTATCACTCGGTACTACTTGCGAAATTGCTAGGGTGTGTGTCGACTCTTTGTCCTCTACCTGCGCGACCGATAGTGTATGTGTGCTTGATGTATCCTTTGCTTTTTTTTTAACAACCTTTTGGTCCTCGCTCTTTGGTTTCTCTTCCTCTGCATCTGGACAAATTGACTCTTCTTCAGGCTTCCTTTCGACGTTCCGCCTCTGTGCAATGGGAATGTCTGTCTTCACCTCAATCGTTTTGCTCTCTTCCTTCTGACCTTGAATCCTGGATGCAGTCACAGTCTCCAAATGACTTCTTATAGCCATCAACTCCCTAATAATAGAAGGAGACAAACTTTCCTCCATGCTGCCACCTATGTTCTTCAACTCAGATGCAGTAATGACCAATGCATCCACTTCAGATGCAACGATTTTACCAGCTTCAATTTGGGAAACGCTCAGACGATCCACTCTTAGGTCAGTAACTTCTAGATTGCTGATTCTTACAGGTTCATCTGAAAACAGGGCGGATCTAATGGACTTTAAATGCGTGTTTTCGTCACTATGAATCGGTTCACCTAGGTGTGGTGCGGATAAGTGTTTATCCTCAAAACCTTCCATTTCTCTGGTTGGAGATGGAGACTTTAATGAGACAGTATCGTAAGAAGGTTCTGGTTGTTCATCCTTGCGTAGTCTTTGAGACATTGGTAAAGGAGGAACAGGTGGTGTGCTCATACTTGATGGACTGGGTATTCTCTCTGTGGACACCATAATCTGGGAGCCTGAACTAGATGGTGCTACAAGTAGCTTTGCCTGTGTTACTTCTTCCTCTATCACCATGTCATCAGGTAAGGGATCTGTCTGCGTGGCAGTGGTCGTTTCCATAGCAATTTCCTGTTGTATCTCACGAGCGGATCTTTCTATAGATCTATCTTTTCTAGATCTTGGTGGTCTGGGTGGAGCTGGTAATGGTCGTCCCTGCATTTTACTCAAAACTTCACTGCTACGGAGGTTTTTGTGTTCTCCATCATCGGAATCAATTTCTATGTAAGGAGTAGACTCAGTTGCTTGTAGGGTCATATCATAGGTATCATCAGTTAATATATTAATCTCCTTAGACCTAGTTGGGCCAAGAGTACTGTACGCTCTTTGGGGACGTTTAGGAGGAACAGATCTGGGAGTAGTAGCAAACTTGTCCCTCTTTCTCCTCGGAGGAGGAGGTCTAGGTGGTTTCTCTCGTTTCTCTATAATGGCATAACCTATTAATTCTCTTCCTAGATCAAGGTCATCTCGTGGAATATCCTCCTCTACATAACCAGCTTCTGGCAATGACTCGGCACCATGAGATGTCCTATCTTCATCAAGTGCTACAGAAGTTCCCCTAGACCTAGATCTTCTTTTTGGTGGTATAGGTGCTGACTCCACATATTTTTCTCCTTGAAGTCTCGTTGCAAGCTTCTGAATATTCTCTTCACTCGTTGTCATGATTTCTTTAGCTGTATATACTTCTTGTTTCTCTAATTGTTCTGTGGTCATTGTAGGTGGCAATGGAAGAGGTTTCTCAGGGGCAGAATCACTGGTCCAATCGGTGTGTCCATTGCAAATAGGTTCCATCTCATCATTTCTACGCTCAAGTTCCTTACGCAATCGTTTCCGTCGAGTTGGTGCCACTGGCGTTGGCGATGGTGGTTGAGGAGTATCCACAGGAAGTTGTGATTGACTGCGTTGTAAGGATTTCGACTTTCTACGCATAGGTTTCACTACTACAATATCATCTAACGGTTCAATTGGAAGTTTTGCAGGTTCTCCTTCTGTCTGGTAGACTATCCTGTGTCTGGAGTCGCTACTGGTTTGATCATGGAACTGTTCATCCGTAGATTCGCTCCGACGAACCTTGTTTGGATCCCTTTTTGGCCTAATTGGTGGTATTACATCATACGACTCCACGGAACCTTCTTTTTGCTTTCTTATTGACCTCTTTCTCATGGGAGGAATTGGTACCATGTCGTCATTGGCTAAAATATTTCCTTCTGTTCTCAAAACATCTCTGATTTCAGTAGTTAAATATTTACCAAGAGTCATGTCATCCTGACTGAGTCCACGTTCTCGTAGGAAGAACTCGTCGGAATCAATTTCTTCAATAACTCCATGTCGACGTCGATCACAGGAGCTGGTACTCGAATGTTGTTGCTCTCTATCTGATTGAGCGGATGATGGTTCAGGTTCCTCGTCTTCATCCATGTCTTCTTCGTATTCTTCTTCTTCGGATGGTGTCTTATGTACTCCATATCTTCTTGGATCCATCATCGCAAAAGATCCTTCATAACCCTCTTGCCTGGTTCGAAGAACCTCTTCTAAGGACCTGGATCTTGGAATAGGTCTGAATTGCTTGTTAAGTGTCTTTTCCTCTGGTCCCCATTCTTCTTGATCTTCTTCCACATCTTCTTCTCTAGCACCACGTTGATATATTTCTTTTTCAGTTGGGTACAATATCAGATCTGACTCTGGTCGATCTCTGTTATATGATTCTTCTTCTGTCCTGGAAGTCTCTGACTTTGGATGCGGCTGACGATCAGAAATTTCTGGGGATTCCTGTTCATAATCCATATATTGAAACTCTTCCTCCCTGTGTCTCTCTTCCCAGGGTATCGTGACTGCTCCTTCTTCGCTTATAGACAATCTAGGCATCTCCATGGAAGGGTGTCGCCAAGGTTGAGCCCTTTCTGCCGCAGATTCTCCATTCGATTGCTCCTCGTCGTCAAAAGCAGTGGTCTTGCTGAATCTCTGAGTCCATTTGTCGGTTCTTTTACGTGTCCGTGGAAACGTAGCACTCTCTGCTGACTGTGCTCTCGAATCTTTTGGCGTAGAGGTCGCGTATTCGCCTCTGCTCTTTGATTTTTTATCGAATATCCGCGGATAACTAGGAAAATCGAAGATATTCTTCTTGGAGCCCATCGTGGAATCTGTGGATCGCTGTTCATGAACAGGGGATTTCTTGCGAGTCAGAGCGTTAGGTAGTCGAATGTTAGGCTTCTTAATATTGAACTTTGCTTTCTCAGGTAGATGGAATTTTGCCTTTTCAGGAAAGTTGAATTTCGGTCGCTCGGGTAAATGAAACTTTGATTTGTCTGGCAAGGATAACCTCGGACGATAAGGTAAGCTAAATCTAGGTCTCTCTGAGAAGGAAGATCGTATTTTATCCATTCGACTGGGTCTCTTATCGGATCTGGACCTGTCCGAGCGGCCACTGCTTGTCGATTTGGTCTTGTCTTGCTTTTGTCGCTCAGTGAAGGCGAACGTGGGTCGTTGCATGTTTTTCAGACGCGAACGTAGCTTGCTAGCCTGCGTTTTTAGCCGTTGGGGCAAGCCGCGGGCACCGCGACGGAGTGGAAGTTCCTCCAATGCCAACGAGTCTACCTGAAATAAAAAGATTGGTATGCTTAATTCGTCAGGCGATCGAATGAATTCTCTTTCACGCGAAGATCGAGATTGCATGCAGAGGACGTTGCAGAGATGCTTGAGATTTATTGTGAGCTACCTTGCTGATGGTTGAGTAGGTTGAGATGTTTGGTATGTTTGAGATGTTTAATTAGGTTTGATGCAATCGAATTCCGTTTTTACATGTTGAGGAACGTTATGTTAGAGATTGGAGAAGCGTTTGAGAAGGAAAAGAGATTAGGGACATTAGTTTGTGAGGTAGATGGTAGATTTTGGTAGAAATAGTATGATGTGAATGAAAAGAGGATACAAAGGATAAGAGAAAAGGAGAAATAGTGAGACTTTTGTGTTTTATTTTGTATGAAACCTTAGTGAAGTTCGAGAAATAGAATCTAACAAATTTTTTATCACTTTTGTGATCAATAAAATGTATTTTAGTATTTTATCATTTTCTGCAACATTCTTTACCAAATATAACAATATTTTTTTAATATGATGTAATGATCTTTGAATTAATAAACTTAATAATTTTCTTTTTTTTCATATGTTTTCGATATTCTTCAAAATCCCCAAATAATAAAATAGGAGCTAACCATTACAATCAAAGCAAAAATTGACACAATGAGAGATTACTGTCATTGGACTTACACCTCCTTTCTTTTCAAACTGCAATTTCTAAGACATCTGGCAACATTAATGAGCCAGAAACGCTTTTGAGTTTGTGAAGAGCGCGGAAACTATTGCGTCTCGAAATAGACCTTGCATTTCCATCCATCAATTATTATTTTTTCACTAATCAAAGCTTCTAAAGTGTTGCGTAAGCGACCAGATGCACGTCGAAATTCATCGATGATGAATTCGCGTTTGTTCGAAGAAAATTTTCATGTGGAGCCGGATATTCTCCTAAACTTTAGAATCTAGAATCTAGAATCTAGAATCTAGAAAAATATTGCTCAAAAACAAATAAATAAATGTTAAAAATCTTTATGATAAAATTTTCTAGAAAAATTATAATTATAAATATACAAAACTTAGGACAATTCACTGCTAAATACGGTAGGTCTTTTTTGGGGATTTATGAGGAGACAAGATAAGATTGTGTAATGAATGGGAAAAGCCCGAGTTTTCTGGAACGTTTGCGACGTGATTGCACAATGGCCATCGGACAGTGACACGTTGGCTCCAATGCTTTTTATACGCATGTTTTGCTAAATATAGGCCCTAGTGGGCAACAAACGAATGAATGTTCGCGCGACATTCTTCAATTCGTGTTCGTTTTGGAAAATTCTTCTCCTGATCGATGAACATCGAATTACTTCCTTAAAAAAAAAAGGTGCAAAAGAAAGAATCCAAATCGTGACAAGGTAATTGTTACATACTCTGTTACCGTTGACTGATTTGTTGTTTTGGATGGGGAGAATTACTGGGATAACTGCCGGATAAATCTGACAAAGGAGATTGTTGGTTTTCATGTTTGGCTTGCATGTGTTTGCTTCTAGACGATGAAGGTAATACTTTGACCTAAGGAAGGAAGGCGAAAAAAAAAACGATTGAATATTGTTACATAGGGTGTATGAAAAATTCCTGTCTGAATTTTATTACTGTATTTCATGGGTAGGAAATTTAAAGTTGGAAATATTCTTATTGGAAAAATATAAAGTTGGAAAGTTTCAAACGTAAACGTTTTGGGTAGACTAGAACATGTCCGTATACTTCCGGCAAGAAAGCAATTATTTTAAATAGATTCAAATATAGACGAGATTAAACTGCATAAGAAGTTTGAAAAAATATTAATTAGAAAAATATTGATCTTTATGTAGCTGATATTTTTAATATTAAAGAGTGTAATTTCAAGAACATGAATTCATCATATCAAAATAATTTCCACGTTCTGCTGACTCAATCTTATTTGCTGGTATGAAGCACTAAGAAACTGAGTCTTCCAGTTCTAGTGACCTACTGTCAGTGCGTCATCCGTATCATTGGAAGAATTTAGTTACAGCTGACGCGATGTATCTTATTCTTAGATACTGTTTATAACTTTAGTAATAATTAATAGTACAATCTTAGGAAAATAAATGTATCAAGATAATAACTAAAAGCACGGAATAATATTAATTCAACAGTGGATATTTGGTAATATCAACTTCAGAAAATTCATTATGATTAATCTAATGGAGCCCAAAAATATTTAATTATTACAGTGGAACTGAAAATATATTTAATAATTCTGTCTTTTCAATATTCAATATTCAATTTCAATACTTTAATACAAATTCTCAATGTCTCCAATTCAACAATAACTTACTTCACACAACAAAAATATTTTGTAAGAAAGAAGAGATACATCAAAATTATAAATAAAAGATTTATAAACAAAAATTACCAATCAAACTAAATTGTACACAAGTGTATGCAAAAATCATATATCCAGAGAAAAATTACTCACTTGACTAGTATTGACCTCTCCATCGGTCCTGGACTCGGCGCTTGGAGTAGCAGCGCTTAAGAATCGTTCCTCGAGCCGCTCTTGCAGTTGTTGCGGGGTCTCCAATTCTTCAGAGGTGTCGCCGGTTTCCACAAGTTCGCGAGCCTCCATCGCGGTGTCCTCAATCTTGCCGTCCAACGGGAGGACGACATCGCCGGCCCGTGTCAGCTCCGGCGGTAGCCTTGCCCGGTCGTCGATGCTGTCGTCGCTGTCAGCGACGGGCACCACATCCGTGTCGATGATTCGCACGACCGGCGCCGTCGCCGGCTTTGGCGATGGCGACGGCGCCGCGATCGGTTCGTACTCGTGCTCGCTGTTACGAAAAGTCACTTGTTTTCTTCTCACTCTAACCGGCATTTTTTCCTCTCTTTCTTTCTTTCTCTCAAAATTAGTTCACGTAAAAAATGGTTAATTGACAATTTGGATATTGTTAACTTTTGAGATTATCTTGTTCGATGTGATCTGTAGCTTGGATTTTGTTAATTCTTAAAGTGGTTCTCTTTTGCAGGTAATTGATGACTTTTGTACAAATAATTAATTTTGATTGAAATAATGATTATAGGTATTGTTAATTTTTGAAATTATTCTGGCTTATTGGATGTGATCCACAATTTGGGTTTTGTTAACTCTTAAGATGGTTCCTTTAGGTTGGTAATAATAGGTAATTGGTCATTCAAGTTTTGTTAATTGTACATAGTACAGTCTTTTACTTATTTGTTATCTTGCATTTTCTTGATCTTTGCAGTGGTATTTGCAATTTGTGATAGCTTGAAGTTTGTTAACTTGTGCAGTGATTCTTGTAGTTAGTTATCAACATGAAGTTTTGATGTTATATGCTTGATAACTTAATTCTTTGGAATGGATTGCCAACTTGAAACTTTGATGTTACGTACTAACTTAAGTCTTTGGAATTAATGATCAGTTTAAATATCATTATTATTTTGTAGCAATTTTTACGATTAGCTATTTTCTTATAAACTTGGGCGTTAAGTACTTGAATAATTATACAAAAAACACTTACCAACTAGATTACACATTTACGTTAAATAACTGTTAATGTTATCTATTTTATCTTGAGCGTGATTACGTTTGTACCATTAGTACGAATACTGTTAGTTTCAGAGTCAGTCTTATTATTGAGCAAACGCTAGGGAACGAGGTCTGATCAATTCAAGCTCGTTTCACTGGAAGATGACGCCACAGTGGAAAAAGTAGCCACTGGTCGGACAGACCGCAGACTTCCAGCGGTGAGTTAGTGTTCGTGTTTCGATCACAGGGTTAATTTGTAGACGGCTCATTTAGGAGGGCAATACTGAAGGAAGACACATCCTTATTTAGGTATGATTTTCTTCGAGGGCGGCAGGAATACTGTTACAGTGACAATATTAATTAATTCTTAAATTCTACTAAATCTTTCTTAAATTTTCAAATATTAAATTTTAATTTAATTGTACTTTGTAACAATTAATTAACAATATTTTCACAGCTATTATATGTATATAAGGTGCTCTAGAGCTAACAATTAAACTTTTTTGATACATAATCAAGTACAAAATGTTATATAAACATAAATTATTTAAAAAATTGTTAAGAAGTTTTAATAATTGCTATGACTAATTGTTATATAGTATAACAGACATACAATTATAAAACTGATTGTAAGATGGAATATATAGAAAAAGTTTGGTTGTTAAACCCTGGGACACCTTGTATATAATTTGTTAAATTGTTATATTAAATTCAATACTGTTGATAGCTTCTTACATACCTCATACATTTCGCGATGCCTTATAGTTTAAATAAAAAAGCGTCCAGTCTTCCAATACTAAATTTTCAAAAATATCTAGCTCCAGATTTTTTCAATCAACTATACTTGCAGCAACAACACGAATATATTCATACGCAATTTAAATTAGATTTGTTAAACCTTTTATTTTCTTTTATGCCTCCTTTTCCATAAAGGTGGATACGCTCGACAGTCCATCTAAAAATCACCCAGCACAGGTTACTCTCGGTCATCCTGAAGAATCCTCGACACAGAATCCCCTGTTATCTTTGTCCCGATTAGTTGAGCGTTATCACGACTTTCCACAGACCGATCATCAATACCAGTGCTGCTATTATCGCGATACAATGACTCGATGCCCACTTAATCGCGTCCTGTCTATTCATCCCTCTCATCGAGTTTAAACTTGGAGGTTAGAATCGCGCCTGTTCGCTTCCGACAGTCATCAACCCCCTCTCTATCCATCAAATTATATCTACACGTGTACATTTTTCATATTCATACTCATCCATCAATTACTCGTTAATTCTAAAGAAAATGTTTAAAATGATAAGGTTTGTGTCAGAGTTTTAAAATATATGGTAATTATGGTATAATATAGTTTGTTTTGTAATATAAATGGTTAACAAGTGTCAATTTCCTTCCATAATTATAATACAAATTTATTCTTATCCTCAATGTACTAGATATTGAATAACTTATGAACAAAAGTATATATCTACATTCATACCATTTATCCACATGTACATCTACAATTATTTATACTCACATACATATACGCAGATTTCCAATCATGAACACCTGCAATCATATACATTCGTACATAAATGTACAATGATATACACCATTCAAAATCGCATACAGTTCCAATCATATATATATACTCACACATGTATATACTTATACATTACAGTCATCCACTGTCTCCACCCATAGGTATATTCACATACATCATTGGAAAGATAGACAGGGGGATACGAGAGGAGTTTGGACGCGGAAACGAGCTGACCGAGGATTCTATGTATAGCCAGCCGGGCGAACCTTAAATAGCTGCGGTGGAACGCGAGCATAGTCGAGACGCGTAACATATACAACATCGACTGGTATCTATGCGTGTGGGATACCTATCGGAAGGAATATTCACTTATTCTCAGTTGGAAAAGGAATGAACTGGCCTGGATACCGAGTTACTAGCATTTGCTCCAAAGCATTGCTTGGTTATTATCGTGCATACATAAACGTGGAGCTAGATATAACCTAACTAAAAACACGTAGACAACATTATACATACATGTGCATGTACAACATTTATAAAAATATACACGTATTATTCATACATACAGAGGTATAAGAATACTATCAATAGACAAGTTTCAAGCTGTGTTTCACATACTTAGACGCAATTCCAAGATTGGTCTATTAGTCGGTGGTAGAATAAAATGTTTGGTCTGACTTGTTACTGACCTGCAGCGGACCGCAGGTGGCTGCTGCATCGTCCTGGACGGCGGTCTACCGTGGAGAGCACGTCGTTCCGGTAGAAGCGAGTCGCTCTGGTAGTACTGACAGCCACAACGGACCTCGCGGCCAAGGCTCGACGTCGACGACGCTCGTGAGGTGCGTCCACGTTGCTCCGGCTCCATCCCCACCCCCTGAGCTTCCACTTGTCCACCTCCAGTCTCCTCTTCCTCTCTGCCTACCTGATGACGATGTGCTGGCCGATTTGAAGTGCCGCGTCTGACCTATTCACGATCCCGCCTCCTCCAGTTTGAATCCACGTTGCGTTTCTTAGTATATTTTCTTTCTCTTTTACAAGTAGTTTTAGTTTGTTGGTTCACGTAGTTGCTTTAAATTCTTGGTGAAGATTCTTGGAGGTTATAGGTGAGTCGATGTTACGTGACGCCGCCACCACCCCGTATGTTATACGGGGAAAAGGACAGAAAGAGGGGCAGAAACAGCGAAATAGAAGAAAGAGAGAAAGAGAGAGTGGAGAGTTGGTTTACCTAGAGCAGCCCGCCACTGCAGCGGCTTCTAGGCGACTCTGTACGCTCTCTGGTCCATCTACGCAACACGGCATTAGGATTATTTATAGAAACATTTCGTCTTGAATGTCTATTAATTCAGCCGACCAGAATTCACCTGCATGCGCGTATCATCGTACCACCTGGCGGCGTGGCGATTGCACGGCTTTCGCACATGCGCCACGTAAGAAGCTTTCGGCGCGCGTGAATTCAATTTCCCTATATGGCACGCTGGGGATTGTGATTTTAGGGAAAAGTAGTGCGAAGATTAACACGTTCAATGCGAAAGAATTTCTACGATTTCTACCTTCTGAAAGGAAAACAATTCGAGAAAGATTTTGCTTATTTATTTGTTTTTACTTAAAGAATGTCCAGAACACACGTTAGATTGCTGATAAAAAATATTTAAAAAAATACATACATATATCGACTCTACATTGGACGTGTTAAAAATGTTTAACCTTTTGGATTTGAAAAGTTATGTAATGATATTACGAAGAATTGGTTGAAAATCTTATTGAGTTTTACTGTTTAAGATTATTTCTTGATTTGTATATATTTCTTTATCTCACTTTATTTAAATTTGATTTGTTAATGATCTTTTTAAGGAATGGACAATTCTAGGGAAATATTCAAGACATTAATTGTTTGGATATAGTAAAAAATTGGTTGCACATCTCGATAATGTTTAAGTGTTTAAGATTATTTCTTAGTCTGTATAGATTATAATTCTTTTTTATTTTGTTGTATTTAAATTTGATTTTTAAAGATCTTTTAGGAGATGGGAAATTCCAGGGAAATTACAGAGAAATGTTAAAAATATTAACTCTTTGGATTTAACTGTGAACTTTTAAAGATTAGAAATGAATTCATATAGGTATGCATTTTTAACTTTTTAGTTTTAGCGTTTCATTTTTCCTGTGGGAAAGGGTGATAACAAAATTACTAGCTTCTTAATCCTCTATAACACTATGAAACTTAGAAATCGCATACGTATATTTTTTAAACTTTGTCTTTTTTATTTATCATTCAGTTAAAAATATTAATTAAGTATAATATATCTTTCAATAACTGAAAAAAATCCTGGTTATAGAGGATTAAACAACAATCACATGGAAGGTTAATTTAGTTACCGACCGTTCAAAGAGGATACTAATACCTTTTTTCTATTTCTTGCCTCCTTCAATCGTCGAACAATTTCTCGAACTATGTCGTAGGGTTCCGTTGCTGTTTTTAACGAAATCACTCAAGAAACTCGCATATCTTACATTTCTTTTTCTTTCCAGAATTATTAAAACGCTCTTTACCCATAATATTTTACAATAGATCCTTAAAGTATTCGACAAAGCACTTCCTCGTTACATTTACAATATCCCATTCACATTCTCGTTTTCTCTTAGAAATCATCGAAACGCGAGTTCATCCACTAATCGCATCCATTAAACAACCCGACCTGATGAAACTCAAACAAAACAATTGGCATGAACGAACGCGAGATCCAACAGAATCATCTGGAGCAGCTAACGAATCGAACCAGACAAAGTGGACGAACAAAACGTTTAATCGAACGGAACACCGATCCAAAATCCTTTGCGAAGAATAATCGACATTCGCCAGATGTCGATGGCGCGTGAATCAGAGTTATCGAAGCTACACTGCCAGCCATAAATGTTAGGACAGCTATTCGTTACAATTATTGGAAAATTTTAACAAATTTTGGTTTATTAGAGATTTTATATTGTATTATAATTATATGTTATAATTATAATAATTAGGCTAAAGCTTTTTATGCGAATTCATATTTTTCATATTTGAATACAACTACAGAAATGGTACTTAATTATAAGTAAAAATTTGTTTTACCTTCTAAATGTTACATTTGGAAGATTACATTAGAAATTTTATATATCTTTCTATATTATGTACACTCTGTACATTTTTCTACAATAAAATTTTTCATAAATGCATGCAAATCTGCAATCTAGATTATGATTATCACATAATAAAATAATGAAAAAATGGGAAAGACGAAAAGTATCAAATTTGTATTAAATATAAGTAGGTATTTTAATATGTACTTATGGCTAGCAGTGTATATTATGACGAATTCATGAAAGAAACGTAGAGGATCGTAGATATTGTGTCGTAATTATGAGACTAGTCGGGCAGAATGATCGAGCGTGCAAATTCGACGATTATGTCACGACTTGGCATTCGATTATACAGACACATCGTCTTCCTCTCGCGTGTTTCCGTCGATGGGTAAAATAAAGTCGCGAACATTACGTTCAACATGATTCTCTTGGCTCCTGTTTGGCTGTTTCTACGGATAGTTCTGGCTTCCGGGTGTAAACGTTGATCTTTTAGTATATACTTTTACAGCCAATTCGTTTAATACTGTTTAGTATAGTGTTAGTACAGTTGACGGAAGAATTATGGTGAAATATAATTAATTATGATTTCTTTTTCATCGTGAAATATCATTAATAATAATTAACTTTTTTAATTAAAGAAACATGTGAATATTACAAGAACTATAAAAATTTAAAGATGTTAGTGTTCCGGAATAATGCAGATAGTTATTCGAGTTAATAGTAAATCCTGAACATTTTTAGGAGATTTCTGCCGTTTTAGTACATCATAGCATAGGAATGTCAAGTGAGAAAAATATTTATCGTTCCTGTACTATAATTAACAATGATACAGGGGTGTTTTGTAACACGTGGAACCTCGTTCGATAGTGGATGTAGTCGCGAAAACAATGAAAAAAAGTTGGTATAAACGCGAACCCTGTTTGTCCTTGTACTTAGGTTCTAGCTTTTTTTACATTGATTTATTAATGAGTAGACTGCGGACAGTTTTTGCAAATCTGTATGTCTATAAAAGGCAATGAGAAAAGAGTACTTTAGATACTTTTGTATATCATGTAGATTCTTTAAATTTTTGTATACTTAATAACCTTAATAGCAAATATAATATTTAATAAATTTAGTAAATTTAAAGAATGCATAAACTTTCAACATATAGACAAACTACGGTATATCGATACATTTCGACATTAATGCAAGTTAAACTTAGCGACATATATAGTTAAAATTAACGATTAAAGAAATATTGCTTTTTGGGACACCAATTACATAAACCACTTTAACGGCGCTGTAACATGACAACCGCAGGCTTGAATTTAGGCCGAAAATGACTTCCTATATGGTTAAGGAGCTGTACATTATTGATGTACAAAAATGGCTATGACTCGAGAAAAAGGTTAAACAGGGCACATATTTATGCAAACTTTTCTCATTCCTTCGTGTCCTCTATCTACCATTAAAGCTATATAGTTCCCTATGTTATAAAACATCTTGTACAGAAAGGCAGATTCTTACTTATGAAAGATTCTTACTTATTAATTTATAAAATATCATTTTTACAATATTACAAGAAGACTTTAGAAATCTTCCACTTATATATTCGCCAATTATATGCAAAAATACTTGTGATACGAATCACCAAATATGCTTTCTCATTCAACTACTATTTTTATAACTCCTTTATATTAATCTTAAATATACTTAAATATACTCTGTTCGTTCATCGAGAATGAATTCTATAATTAAGGAGACTTGTTAAAAAAGGGCCCAAAAGATAGAATAGTGAATTGATTAAATAACAAAGAGACTAGTTCTTTTAATATTAGCTACATTTGTGTTTATGATTATATTAAAATATAATGTAAGAAAGTAAAATGTGTTAGAGTTTTTCAATAAATATAACATGTAAGTGTTTCAATACTTATAATTGGAAGTGTATGTATTTGCCATAAACTTATAGACCCTTTTATCAAAAAAATCTCCTCAATTAGTTTTATTTTTCTCAAAAATCCTTCTTTTCGATTAATAATCAAACAAAAGATCGAATATTCTCAGGAGTATAATAATATGTAATAACGGCAGTTTATAATGAAATTAACAGTAAGACATAAGAAACCAAAGAAATGAACTCGGCTATTAAATGACACCCAGGAACCAGAGGACTATCATAGAGATTGATAATCGTATGGTCTCTGATATCAAGTACGCACATGTGTGATCGGATACATTGCTCGCTTAATAACGCTGGACATTATAAACGCTAAATGTAGAATCTTCTGCGTTAATCGTCGTATCCGCGATACTAGGACACGCACAGCGTATTTCGTACGTTCTTCTGGATCTCGCTTTCTTTTTTTCTCGTTTCCTTTTCGTTTCTTATAAAACATAGAGAATGGACAGAGATTTGTTTTTATGTGTGTACGTGTGCATGTATATGTGTTATAATACAGTGACCGCGAGTCATGTATACAGAGTATCCCAGATTTTTCCAGCAAAACAATGTTAATAATTTTTATATATTCTATGAATAAGGAATGTTATATAGATCATTTACAGCTTCATTAAAAATAATATTTTGGTCTGCAATAGCATACCATTGAGCTTTTAGATATGAATAACTTTAAAGAATAGAAGAACTTTAAAGATATATCAAACAAATAGTAGTACATATGGTGAACTGATAGAAACAGTTAATTCGTTCATTGAGATGAAATAAAATTAAAATTTTTATTACAATTTTTTACTTTTAAATAACCTATATTTATGGATTTTTTTTAGTTTTGTTCATAGAACATCTTTATTTTGTAAAAAGACTTGGGGCACTCTGTATAATTTTAAACACAACAATACTCGACAAACGTTCGTTCGAGAATACTGCTATTACTCTGCTCTCGAGTCGTTGCCCCTCTCCGTTTTCTCTCGTTTTTCTTCCTTTTAACTCCATTTTTTATCTTTTCCTCTCGTTTTCTTATAAAGACTAGATTGTACATAGTATTTCCTATATACACACGAACACAATTGAACTTGTTTCGTTTTTCATCTCGATCCTTTATCTTCCCTCTCTTCTTTTTTTACACTTTTCTTTCGTTTCTCTACAGCTATTTAAAAATGGAAATCATAGTGGCGTAAGTGAAGATTTTGAGGATTTGAATCTAATATGTATTTCAACTTTTAAATGTATCATTCTTTTGATTTTATACTTAATTAAGTTATATAACTGCAGATTCATATTTTTATAATATAAATACAACTAAGTAGAGATTTGCTTCACATACTATAACAAGTACTTTACATATCCTATATATTTTTGCATATTGCATGCATTCTGTGCTTTTTTATGATTTGAAAAAACATAACTGACTTTTTGGTAAATTATAGCAAACAAACTTACAACCACTATGAATCTTAGTTTTCCATTTGTTCCTTCATCCCGTAAGCTAAATTGTCCGTCATATAGGAGAGAGCAAGTTCAATTCGGCGAATCGTCATCTTGGCGACTCAATGAGAGCCACTCTTTCTTGCGTTCTGGTCGCTCTACTTTTTGCTTATAAATAAACGAGCCTCGCGGTTGGCACTTTGTGACGTCGGCGGGCCACTGTGTAGAGCTGTGAACGGGAAAATCGAAATGAACGGAGGAGGAAGATAACAAGCGTGAAATGGCCAAAATGAAATTGGAGAGTTAAGTAAAAGAAAGAAAGAAAGATAAAATAGGAAAAGAATGAAAGTAAGAAATATGGTAATATTGTAGGAAAATTATATACTGGGCGTCCACTTGTAATTTCATTGATAGTGAAAAAGAATAAAAACAGTTTTTAAGTGACGATTGCATAGTTTGAACATGTTTAATATCATCCGATGATAATAAAAAATCTTTTTCAGTGTTATCTTCAACGCTGCTATTTTCCTTGTTTAAAATCACTCATATTAACATCTGCTTTTTATTAGTTTAATTTATTGCAACATTGTAGCCAATTTGCGGACAGTCGACCTATAACATTAAAATGCATCTAAATAGAAGAAATAAATAATAGGTGAGTTTCTTTAGTTGTATTCATAAAAATTTAGAAGCAGTTTAGAAGCTGCTAAGTTCAAGTTAATTAGAAGATTAGCAGAAAATCCAATATACATAGTTGCAATTAGAAGAAGGATACCAAATTTTTGTCTAGTAGCGTACATAATAAAAGAAAAGAATGTTCGCCTAAAACTCCGCGATAAAACGTTTACAGATAAATTTGGCATGTGTATATATAATTTTCTGCAAATATATTTTCCGCATTTTTACTGGTGGATTATTTGCCCTCGGTTTATCCGGAAAAACCGGAAACACCTCGCGCGAGAGGGAATTATATAACAATGGGAGAAACAAACAGGGAACAACAGGCGGATAGCCGTAGAAAGAGACGTTGCTGTGTGGGTGACGATTACGAGACGAGACGAGAGAGAGAGAGAGAGAGAGAGAGAGAGAGAGAGAGAGAGAGAGAGAGAGAGAAAGGGAGGGAGAAAAAGCGCCGGAAAACCTGTGCTTCGCGGACACATCAGCGAAAATAGAATCGCAAAGTCTCGAACCAGCACTTCTACAATAAAGTACGCATATATTATGTACGTGTATGTACAGTAGCCCACGAAAAGATTCCGATACTTGTAGAAGTCTTTTATGTATGTACTATGTGTGTTGTGCAAAACACTTTGATTAGCACTCTAATGAGATCCAACTGTCATAATTATATTGATAAAATTAAAAATAAATCTGAAAATGTATATGAGAGTTACAAGACATTTAGTGCAAGTATATATTTCGCATAGGTGATAAAGGTATTTAATAAACAGTCAATTATTCATTACATTAATAAACCTCAATATACAATGGAACCATCTTTAACGTTTACTACATGTTTGATGGTTGTTCATGCTGTATACTAAATTTTTAATATATATATACATATATGATTGCAATGAATATCTTGTAACTTTTATGTACATTTTCTGATTGGTTTCAAATTTTATCAAGATACTTACGTCAATCGTGTCTAGTTACAATGCTAGAAATTTTGGAATGTTTTATGCACCACATACTTTTGTAAGTATAATACCTTCAATACTTTTGTGAGCTACTGCATATGTATATGTATGTATTGTGAGAGGTATTGGATATAGGTTTAGCTGCGTAATGGCATAATTCGCGGTCCTAATGGTTCTACAGTCCCGGATGATAGAATTAGGACCACTCAAAGCATTCAAGTTGAATAAAGTAGTGGTCAACAATGAGTAAACAAGTTATTTGATCAGATTTCAAATACTTTCAATAGTATTGAAGCCAAATGAACTGCCCGATCATGGGAATACAAAGATATTCACCGATGTGACCTAACAAAAAATTAAATAAATTAAATAAATTAATTGTTACATATACATAATTATCTACATATATACTTACAATTATTAATAATTTGGACAATCAAAGACAACTTGCCATTTATCTGATATAGTATATGTGAAACTTCTGTGTGTGGTCCTAATTTGATATCCACAAACCGTAAAATGCTTTCACAGTATTCTACATATATTGAAATAACGAAATTCCCTTTATTTCTCTATAAATTGACTAATTACCGTGAATTTCAACATGTTTTTATTTCTTTTCAATCTCCTTTATCTTTCTCCCATTTCTTTTTCTTTTTTAAGAGACAGAGAAGGGTTGGGAAGGTGGCGTGCGATTCGAATGGATAACCGAGAACCGAGAACCGAGAACCGAACGGAAAACCGTAAAACACGGAAAAACCGAACCAAGTCATTCGACGACACGCTAAAGCTTCTTAAAATCGTACAAAGCACCAGTGCGTACAAATTCACTCCTCCGTTCGTCTGTACATACAACTTGATAATCACAATGTCTCTCTCTTTCATACGTATTATAATTATTCATCTTTCTCGTTCAAATTTTTTTTTTGGTTTCTTTTTTTTCTTTTTACCATCGACGCAGTGACAGAATATATTATATATTTCATATATATATATATATATATATATATATATATATATATATATACATACACACACACATATATCTATATACATATACATACATACATACATACATACATACATATATATATATACATATACATATACATATAGACTTTTTTCTCTGTTTTGTGTTTCGTTTACTAGTCCGTAGCAAAAAACTGGCAGCGGTGTGTCGCGATTAACATAGAACGAGTCCTTAAAAGGAGAAACACGAAGCCACGAATATAATTTCTTCGCTCGTTCGTTTAATTCTCCTCCTCCTGCTCCTCCATCTCCTTTAACACTTCCTCTTCCGTATCCGCACGTTTCTTCGCGCGCAGAGGAGAGAAAAACGCGTCGTTACCCGGCGTCGTGCGTGTTTTTTTAACCTTCCAATCGACAAATACCTATCGACAAAGAGAATCCAGAAGTCATCGAGAGATCATCGACGAACAGATGACGAGAACAACGCTGACAGAACGAAAAGTACGACGCCGGGTTACCCTGAGACGGCGTCGACGATATCCAACACGAGCGGCCAATTAATCCCCGTGATTTATCGAACGACGATACACGTGCACATGGACTGTACACACGTGATTTCTTCCGTTCTTCACTTATCGTTTATCTTTCTCTTCCTTTCCTATACATACATACATACATAATTTTTGTTTCGACTCCTTCGATTCTCATTTTCTTTCTTATCCTCGTTCTCCTTTTTCTCTCTTTTCTTTTTTTTTTTAAATCTTTTTTACTTTTTTTTGTTTAGACGCGGTTTAATGAGGTCTCAGTGTAACGATTTTATTGTTGCAATTGTAGTTACAGTAATCGTAATCGTAGTCGTGGCTGTACGGCGGCAACAGGGACGTGGACTCATGGGTGGCCGGATAGGGAAGATGCCTGGGTCAGGCGAGTTCGTTGCTGTCTGGGAAATGGTCGCGGCAGTCGAGACAGGCGGCCAGGTCGAGCACCAGGTGATGAAGAGTGGGATGCTCGAGGACCTCCGCGTCCGGCAGCGGTGGATGGCAACGGGGCCTCTGCTGTCGACCCCTGAACGACCGGTGCAGATTCAACACCACGTCGCAGAACACGTAGCGCACCAGCAACAGTCGTAGGAAATCGTCGCCGAAGAATTGCAACACGCTGGTTTCTGCGTGGACCGATAAAAGCGCTCGGTCAGGTCCAAGGCGGTTTCTCTCGGAGTTCTGGTACGTTTTTCTTTTTTTTTCTTTTTTTTTTAAATATACATACGGACATGTATACATATGTACAGATGGTTGTAAAGGTGTCTCCGTGGTTGTGTACGATTGGGTGTGCAGTTGGAGTTTTTCCATTTGTTTTCCTTTTTTCTTCGCTTTCTTCTTTTTGCTTTTCGCTTTTAGAGAGCGTTGGTGGTTTTAGAAATTAAAACGAGGTCCTTTGAGGTTGTTCGGAATTTTTTTAGGAAAATGTTTTAAAGCTTGTGATGTTTCTTCTTTGTAATTTAGAAAGAGGTGGTGAATAACGAATAGCAAAATTGTGAGGGAGTTTGTTGCATGAGAATAGCAATGTTACTGCGTTGAATTTGTTTATCGCTCGAAACAATTAATCCTATTTTTTGAGTTGTGAGAGAAATTCTTTTTTTATCGATGGTAGAACATATTTTTCCTCGTCTACTTATAAGGAAGATTGTACGATGCATTAAGATTAAATTTTACCTGTTTTACCAGTTTTACCGAAAATAATTATACATAAGTATCGCTTAGTTACAATCGACAAGTGCAAGTACAATTGAAAAATACAATTTTACGTACAAATAATACCAAGCATGAAAGGATTAAATTAAAAAGTAGATCCCCGTCACACAATTTTACTATTCTGCTTTCTGCATATTCTAACTCTTTGCCATATTATTATTCAGAATTCTGAAAAAGAAATGGGATAAATGGGAATAAAAAGAAACATAAAACAACGTGATTTCAATATTTGAGGAATGAAGGGAAATACTATAGAAAACTGAAAGGTGCAAACACCTCCAACTGCACGCTAACGGGCAACCGATCCATGGAGAGACCCTTCCAACACGCTGTACGCTCATTCGTTCGTTTCGTTTCAGAATTTTTACGTTCGAGCAATTCGTTTTATGTTCTGATCGAGGACGTCAGTTCGCCGGTAACTTCCATCATCGAACTCGACCCTTTTGCACTTGATAAACTTTTACGAACTCTCTGTTACGCGCAAATAAACTTTCCCGATTTCTACGAATATTTGCGACAAATTTATCTCGATCCCGATGCAAAAGAAGCGCCGATAACTCTTGCTGCAGATAGAAAAACCCGGCAGGTACTCTTTTTCTTAGGTGAATTTTTCAATCCTCGAAATTCAACATTGTTCAAGTCTTATTCAAGAAAAAAACTTCCTTGTTTCTTCATACATATTATCTTCTATTTAAAAATAGGAAAGAATAATAAACTTTTCTAAACTTTTCTCTTTTGCATTGTAACATCAAATATGGCATTTGTATTATAGGAAGTGAAAATCATTTATATCTTTGATATTAAACATTTAGTAAATAATTCTTCTCTATTATCATATAAAATTATATCTGTATCTCTAAACTAAAGTTTTTCCGATTTAATCTGAAATAGAATAAAGTAATGATCAGATGAATGAAATTAAAAATAGTAAAAAGTAAATAAAAGTAAATAAAAAGTACAAGAGTAATAGTAGATAGTAATAGTCGCGTCCAAATAAAATTAAATTAGAAAATTAGATTAACTGTTAGATGGTTAGTTTACACCTTAGTGCTGTCTCTATTTAAACGGACGAAAATATGCATGACTAGGATAGTTTGCTCTGCTCGTAAGACTTGGAACTGTATAGTCCAATCGGGTGGTCGTGATGCTAAAAAAAGAAATTAAGAGTAAGTAATGGAAAATCTTCAGAAAATCTTCTTGATAAGCAGTCAATTGCATTTGCGTCTGTTTCGTCAGTGCAGTTACATTACCGTCATTCATTATACCGTCATCACAACCATTTATTTCGCTATTCGTTCCCATATGTTATAGGATGTAATTAACGAGAAGTTAATTAAATTATGACAATCGGTGTATACAGATAAAGAACATTCTCCTACGAAAACTATATCTTTTTTCTTCTACACTGGAGTCTGAACATTTGAAGCACATGAAACAAAAGAGAAAGTGGTGGAAAAATTCATCCGCTTTTATCATTTACGCACTCGAAGACGCGCAGTAGCATTGTCACGATCGCTCGGTTGGACTACACTTCGAGATCGGTAAACGTAAGTAAACCTATTAAGGACCAACACTATAGATACGTAAACTGCTTTAAAATTCTAGAATTTCATAAAATTATAGAATCTGTCTGAAAGAAACAAGGAAAAATATACCGAATTCCTGGAATTCCCTTTCATAGTCGTAACATTAGAAAACAGGAATCGCTAATGTAAATTGATATTCAAACAATTGGAAATCAAATGCTGCCGAAGCTTGGTTCAAGAAAGTTGGTTTTTAATTTGTCATACTACGCTGGAAATCACCTGCTGACGTCCACGATTTTCTTCTAAACAAAAGTTCGACGACGGTTCCAGATCCAAAGATATGGCCGACAAATTTGCATATTACTGTTGCTGCTGTTGTTGCCTACTACTCGAGAACCTGTTGTTGTTGTTGTTGTTCGAACTTTCGAACGAATTATTGCCAAGCTAGACAGCCAGCTGGCTGGCACGATCGATTTCGGTGAAACTTTCTAAGGGTAAAGTGAATTAAACGTATCCGCACAAAGCTTTACTTAACGACGCGATTATTATAAAAAGAATGAGAGTGAGTGAGTGAGAGAGAGATAGAGAGAGAGATAGAGGAGAGCCTGCGACAAAGGAAGCCACTCGTACGTTCAAAACTCGCACACGACATATCGCTGTCGCGAGAGGAACAATGGAGAGCCCCTTTGTAACCGACCCTAGATCAGGCGTCTAGGAGAAAAGATTGCCGGTTCAGCGATAAACACGACCTGGATCTAGGCCAGCTCTGTTTATCGTTCGAACGCAATCGTAAATCCCTTTCGGCGCGTTGTGGCTGCCGGTGAACGAACCGAGACGATTTCGAAGACTGGGATCGAGAATTCTTCTAATGCACTTCTCATTTATTAGGGAATAACTATCGGATTAATCGAGAAGTTTCTAGCGTTTTTTAAATATAAACTTCTATCAAATAGATAGATATTTGAGTTTTCAATATTTTAAACTCTAAACTTGATAATTTTCAAACGTGGCGCTTTCAATCGTTAAATGTTCAAATCTGGAAGCTTGTCGATTATTATAGTCCATTAAATTATATTACTAGATGCTTTACAGTCGTTATTGACGAACGGAACAATGTTGAGAGGAGATGGCGTTGGTTGTGAAGGATAACGCGTTCCGGTGCAACGCCAATTTTATGCGATTTGGCACCCACGCCGCGTGGGTCAACGATATCTGGTAAAAGATAAAGAGATTATGAAAAATAGCAGAGCACCTATCCCAGAATCGTGGAATTGAATGCCTGAATATAGGCACGAAAGGATTTTTCTTTTTATAATTCCTAACAGACATATGTTGTATTTACTTTTTAAAAGGAGCTTAAACGTTATTCTCCAAAAGGAAGTTTCCTATAAATGGGCAGATATTTACTAGCTGTAACATACTTCTTGGATATGAATTGATATAAGGAGAAATATTATGGTAATTTTTTTGTAAATGGGAAAGATCTGATATATGATTGCATATTGTTTGTTAATCGGTGCTTTTAATAGTTAAAAAAATTTACGTCGGTGGATTTCTTTTCTTTCTGTGAGCTCACACTCATTTCAACGAAGATCGTCCCTTACCCCTTTGGAAGAAAAAAAAGATAGTTGATAGCAAAATAAATTCATTCGCACGTAAATAATACAACATCTAAGTGACAATATTCCACGTCTCTTGATTACAAAATTTCTTATTAGAGAGACCTTATAATCTTCAAACCTATATCACAAAATCCTCTAAAAAGAAAAAAGAAAAAGAAACAAAGAGTGAAATACTGTATCAAATTCATTCCCATTATCGTTATTCCAAAAAACATAAATCTATTATACAAACTTTACAACCGTTTAAATATTCTAAGACCCGTCTAATAAATCTCTAAAAGCAATATTCTCATCACCCAGTCCACGGATCGAACGCAGCCAGACCAGAGCCAAGAAAGTTTCACCGATATGCCCCATTCCCCGTTCCCCATCCAATTAGAAGAGAAAGAGAGACAGAGATAGATAGACAGAGAAAGAAGCCAGAGCAGAGCTCTTGCAGGCCGTGTCAGGCGACAAAAACAACGTCCTGGATCCTTACCGCATCTGGAGCGCGTGACGAGCTGACAGGCCTCGATGAGGAATCGCTCGATGTAACGCTGGCACCGCTCCCAGTGGTGCACGGCCAGGCTGCCGATGTTGCATATAAGGCAAAACGCGGCTAGGGGGGCGTGGAGAAACAGAGTGAACAGGCTTCCACCGTGTCGAACGTCGCGTAACGTTGACGGCGTGTCTTGGGGCGACATCAGCACCATCAACGGCTGTCCGAAATAACGAGGTATCTGTTGGAACACGAAGCTGTTGTCCGAATCGACGACCACGAACAGAGGTTTTCTTGTGAATGGATAGAGGTCACCCGGGTATAGGCAGTGCGGTTCCTTGCCACCTGTCGGCCTCTTCCCGTGTTCCGGGTCCCTCTTGCTGCACGTGGACACGCCACCCAGGTCGTACCCCACTGCAAAATCGGAAGATTTATCAACATCGTGCAATTCCGGTTTCGTGGAGCGGCGCGATGTCACGTGGAAACGGTACCCTGACTATCGGGCGACGCGCCCTTCCTTGGCTTTCTTTTGTGTTTCATGTGGGTTTTGGCTTTTCAGGTTTCGAGTTGCAGAGAGTATTTGGGAAATTTGTAGGTGGGAACATGGGGATTTGGTGCTTAAGACTTATAATTAGGGACTAAGGTAGTTAACATTTTCCAATATAAATGTTGGAACGTTGAGTTGTCAAAGTACTGAAGGTAAAAGATTTGGGAATTAAGAGATTTCAAATTTGAGAATTCATTGCTTCCAAACGTGAAAGTGTAAAAGTTCAAAGTCCAGTAATTAAACAATTTGGGGATTCAAAACTTTCAAATCTAATAAATTGAAAATTCAATGCTTCTAAATTTGAAAATTTTGAGAAAGTACAATGCTTTCAAATTCAGAAGCTTAAAAATTTGAAGCTTACGAATTTAAAAGCTTGAAAGTTCAAAGCTTCAAGATTTCGAAGTTTAGGCACTCAACGCTTCGAAATCTAAAAATTAAAAACTTGTGAGTTCAAAAATTGGAAAGTTCGAAGATTTGAAACATTGAAACCGGAAGTATTATTTTCTAACGTAATCTATCTTTTTAAAACTATAACAAATCTTCCATAAGGACCTAAACGAATACTCTATAAAACCGAAACTTGCTTAGGCCTGTTTTTCGCACTAAGCGTTTCTATTAATAAAACAGCGATCAGTTGCATCGGCCGTTCACGCGCGGCCGGCTTGAAAGAGTGAGCTTCATTTCGGCGAAACAATGAGCAGAGAAGCTTGTCGGACCGTGTCGGTTTTCGAGACTCGCCGCTTGAAATTGGAGCGTTACCAAAATCGTTGCCTGTATCCTTGGAAGATTTATTTGTGTCCGGACTAGATCGTACCACGACATTGTAATTTGTATCGCGCATTTTGGAACGTACCAGTTCTGCTTTTAAATTCTACCTAGTTTCCCGCGCGTCTGACCATTCCTAGTTTTTTCTACTAAATACCATATATATGTTCTCTATTCAAATTTAAAAGGTCAAACTTAATTTTTTGTCTAATGCTATAATAGTATGATGAATGCGTATTTTGAATGCCGAAATAAAAATAACAAGAATCTATGTTTATACGTATGTTACTATGCTAAATATTCCAAAAATATTGATTGTCTTATTCATTCTAATCATATTGTTGATTTTCTGCACAACTTTAAAGATATATCACCCATTTTTAAGATAGCTATATCTTTCAATGTAATATGTTGTTTTCTTTTCATATTAAAATGTTTTCTGTTTAACATCATGTAACATAAAAATGAAAAAAGCAAGAAAGCTAGACTTATTACCCCTTACGGTCCCTATGGTCTTCATATTTGATATATTGAGATCAGAGTACACATCCACTATAACAATAGTTTAATGTTTTTCTGTAAACGTTTATCTGTAAAACCGACCGCAACCGTAAAGGTGAGACTTTTAACGACGCCGAAAGCCGAGATTTACTTAAAAGAGACAGAAGAATTGTCGGTCGAATGTAGCCGGTGGGGTTTCTTCGATATCGACGCGCCACCGTGTATTTCGATATTGATTGCAAACTTAGAATCCACTGGGCCGGCAGCTTGGAATCTCTATCGCGGAATGACCTTGACACGGATGTGCTACTCTACTTTCGTTGAAAGACCGTTTTCGCCTTCTCGAGCGGCTTGTAACCTCACCGCGCTCTGAATACCGGCTTCCGAGCGTTCCTTTGGTGGTCAGCTCGCTGAATTTTTCAACATCGTCGACCTTCGGTCTTCACTCGAATTTTTTTTTTCTACTCTATCCCTCCTCTTTTCTTTCTTTTTTTCTTTCACTTTTCCTTCGTCCTTTTAGAGGTATGTTACGTGTAACATTTAGGCAACATACAAATGGGCGATAAGTGGAAAGTGTACGTACTTTGAAGAGAACAGCAGGAAGGGAGACAGAGAGAGATTGCTCGATGACTGGAGAGGAATTGTGAGACAGAATAAAGTAGTCTGTACAAAAGATCCGTTTGGTAAAAGGTGGCCAAATTTTACAGCGTGTTTCGGTTCTACTGATGAAAACGGGTCACGTGAAGGTTATGGATTTGCAGATGCTTTCATCTCAAGTTGTAGAGACACACGTGTTATACTAGAAAATATATCAACGTTACTTTATTTTATATGTACATACCACTTTCCAAACGAAATTTTTTAAGTATAATAAAGATTAGCAATATGAATAATAGTAACTTCTGAAGGAAAGTATTTGTATTTACCTTCCTAATCTCATTACGTCCTGTGGCACAATCGTGTTTTTTATCATTAAAAACTCTTCAAATTTACGAAAGTTGACAGACAATGAGATGTTCAAAATCCTTTTATTCATTGAGACGGAAGAAAAGTAGAGGTTTAATAATTCAAAGTTTGAACCAAAATATCTGTAATATAACACACACGTCTATTATATATTTTCATATTTATAGTGTAACTTAATCTACATATGAAATCGAACACGATCCCAAAATTTTGCCACCAATTTACCACTTGATACACGCGATAATAAATACCCACACGATAATAAATACTTGTTTACATTTACATGCGAACACTGACAAATATCGGAAACACACAGAAATATTGTAGCTCGCGAAAGTAAATACTTACAGAACCTTTTTATGAATGTATTATGTGTATTATACGAAACAGTTTGAAAATGAATATATTGTATCTTATTACTGTATCTCGGGTATTATAAGTAATTTTAAAATACGAAAATGCGTAAAATAATATGCAACAACATACAAAAGCATACAAAACATACAAACGTATAAAGACACAGTATCGTTTTTGTATATAGTACTGTTTATGATATTTAACAGGTAAATCAGATCTTTACTCAGATCCTACTCTTTTAATGTATCCATGAAAATATGAATTTACATACAAATCAGCAGTATACTCATTATACTACCGATGAAATTCCAAAATGTTTCATATAGCACATACAATATATGTATACACATAAAAGGTTCCATAGCAAGTACATATTCAGCCATTTCCGTGAACTACTGTACATGTATCACAAAAGACATCGAAAGCATTGCATAATGAATTCTGGTATTAAATATACAAATTACTAATTAAACCAGGACAGAAATGCGACGAATGACGGGCAACTATTCCAGATCGGCCGGAAGATAATAGATCGTCGCGGTTGAACGTCGTGGCACGTGGAATATTAGGAAACCATCTAAACGACCTGGATTTTCTATTTAGTTAATTCAACATGCGCCGCGATGAAGGGTCATGGTCGTGTGTATCTCGCAAGCCGACTCTCGAGATGTCTTCTTTCGATCCGCATAAAAGTTTCATGAGGATGGCTACTAATTAAAGACGGAAAAGAAGTGGACACTAGCGTGTGTTCTTTCAAGTTCCCTCGAGTCGCGGACACCTTGTACTGATCTTTTCGCGAATCCAATTAAAGGCGTTGATTTCTGAAGGAGAAAGAAACGCTATATTGTGAAACTGGGGAATTTTTTTGTGGTACAATGTGGTTCTAACGTGTTAACGAGAAAAGGCTATTTTTAGGCGTGTAATTGAATTGTTCTCAACAAATTGGTTGGATATGAATAATTTTTGCTGCTATTGGACAACAGAAATCCGTAGAATTACTAGTAGTTCTAGTTTTTGTATTAGGGATATGTGAATTTCATCTGCAAATTTAAATAGAATTTTTGACCTTCTGTAATGTATAATATACTTAACTATGTACCTGAAAGCACAAATATTTATACCTTTTTAAAATGTATGTTTGATTTATGAATTTCATAAATATCATTTGAATCTATGAAAGGAAGTGATACTTAAATATTGATTTTTTATGCTGCAAAATCTTCAACTATTATTATACAGCAGTTAATACTTCATCTAAGTTAATGTAGCATTGTCTACATCTAAATAATTTTTCTGCAGTTCTTGGTATCTTCTATACGTATCTATGATTATATAGATATAAGCTTCTGACTCTATAAGCCTTCTATTCTAATCAATCTTTAAAGCTATAAGTAATATAGCCTAAACAAAATGTGTTGTAGCAGAAATGTCTTAACAACTAGATTTACCGCTTTTTGTACTTCCTATAAAAAATTGAATCCATTCAAAAACCACCCACTATATATATGTAAGTTATTCTTTAACCCTTTATAACCAAAACTTAATTTGTTTATGGAACAAAAGTATGATAGATTATTGTAGTTATTCGTGTTAATCTAAAATCTAAGAATTAATTATTGTTATAAAAAAATCATAAAGTAGAAATAAAATAAAGTAGAGTTTAAAAAATAGATACATGTAACTTCCATAGTGTTATACAGAGTTAACATTACTTTACGTTAACCTCAACTCAATTTCCAACAACTTATTTAATTTTGAAAAAAACATAATATAAGCATACCGTCCCTTTCAAATACAATAGCTGCAAACCTTCGTCTTCTAAATACGGAAAAAAAACAAAGGCCAGAATAAATTTAAATACCGCAACGGATTGTCATCATCAGTTCCGATCAAAAGAATCAGTTCTGTTCAGAAACACTTTCCGGTCTTTTCCACTCGACTATACATAATCCGAATACTACTAACGAAAAGAGCGTTTCTTTCAGTAACTAAATCGACGATGAGTGCGGCTCGTGTGCCGTATGCTCACTGGAAGCCCTTGAACGAATCGGAGAAAGGTGATAGTCCGATTCGCTGATCCAATTAGTGGCATGCGTTTAAAGGTATATCCACGCGCGGTGTCGTAGGCATCGTGTAACACTGTTACGACACGGCTTATCTATAAACTGCGGATTTTTATGCATTTATAGGAAATTTGGAAGTGCAAAATTGCACAGAATGCACATGATATAAAAAATATATAAAATATCCAAAGTATAGTGTATAATGTTTGATAGATAAAATAATTTTCTGATCGAATATCTACTTTTTTAATTATATTCTCAAAAATATTTACGAAGAAAAGGTCTCTGCTGAGTTTACAATTTTTTAGTTATAATCACAAAAATTTGAATCTGTATAAATACCCGCGGTTTACTGGCATACATATATATTTGATCGAGCGTACTTGATTAAACGTATTTAACTGCTGTAACAAAGGAAGCAGCTTCATTTTTCAGTAATTTAATTAAAGCAACAAAAATCTCATTAAATTCGATCTCATCTCTGCTAAATTAACTCTTTCCACTTGAAAGATTAGTATACGGAAAAATAGCTTTCTACATACTTTATAATATCTCGGAATTGTGAATTTAACCCTATCTTCTCTAGATTTTAGTCACGTGGTTTTATTTACCTCTCTAGACTCAATTCGTTGAACAGAATGTGAATATTTTGTATGATAGACATGGAAAAATTCTTTCTTCCTCGTTCAAGGATCGTCAAGAGAGTTAGACGTATCGATAGAACACGGAAGACCTTCTCTACCCGACCGGTCAAATTACCGGCCGAGGAAACTGACCGAAAATGCCGACACGCGTTCGCATTCGGCTTCGTCAAGCGCGTGATTCATTTTAGCCTTGCATCAACGACTGCCCTCTACCGTGATAAGTAATTTTCGGCCGATCAACGAAATCGACCAGAGGCCAACCGCCTTTTTAAAACAGAAACTATTTTCGTTGACGAGAGGCGAACATGCTTTGATCGATCAACTGGTTACTAGTTCGCGCAAACTGTTTCGACTAGGCGATTTTCAGATCATGGAGGTAGTTGAATCGTCGAATGAGAAGTTTTACAAATTTACTAAGATATGGTATTAGATTTAGAAAAGAAAGATAAGTAAAATTTGATTTGGAAATGTTGGCTTTAGCATTAGTGTGAGACTGTACAAATATATAAAATATTGGATCTTTTGTTGCATGATGTTTATCAATACGCGGATGTGGTTATAGTCTACTCTCAACTTAGACAATATATTTCAAAGAATCGTCAAAAATATTTAGCCCAATGATAATTTGTTTTTGTACATTTTCTGAAACAGCTAATCGACAAAGCTAATAAAACTTCATAGCTATTAAGACTGACTATACAATAGAAATATTGCAACCATGGAAAACGCTCTTCCTTATTTTCTTTCCCAAGGAAAACCCATTAACATCAACCATCTATCAAACTACCTCCAACTCTCCAATCTGCTCTATCCGTACATCGGCTCCCTACATCTATTCCATATCTCTTTCCTGACAGCAAAACGTAAAAACGGCTCAGCCAAGGCTCTAAGATTCTCGCGGAAGCGTGATCGGTCGCGATCAAAGGCAACACTCACTTTCTTCCGGATGCTTGACGGTGGAGAAGCAGCCGTCGGCGGACAAGTAGAGCAACAGCGCTCCGTTCGCGGGCAGCTCTTTGAAGCCACTCGCGAGGAATACCTGTACCTGGCTGTAGGTGGGCTTGTACAACAGGTACTTGTGTGGATTGTCCCGCCTCGGGGCACCGTTCTCGGCACCAGGATACGCGCCAGGCCTGAATGGCATCCTTCCTGCCGGCGACGCATCGTGCAGGTGATTAGGGTCGTCCCTTGGCTCCCTCTCTAGCGTTTGCAGCATCCTGAACATGTCCATCGACAATTCACTGAACTTCACCTGGTCGGCGCAATTGCCAACGATCAGGATCTCCTGCAGGGATAGGCACATAGGTGGCGTACGTTCGACTGGCGGCGAGGTCTGGGGCCCCAACCTGTGGGTCAGTATAACCGGGTTCGAGTCCGAGTGCACCACTCCGACGGCCGACTCGGCCTTCACGAACGCCTTGATCTCGTCGAGGACTAAATTCCACTCGAGTTGATCGTCCGGTTCGTAGGTGCTGGTGTAATCAACGATTTGGGCGTCCAGCTCTTGGACCAATTCACGGACGAGCTTCATACGATTCAACAGCAGGCAGACGACGATGAAACGAGCGTAGTACCTGAGCTTCTTCACCATCAAATCGCTCCTGTCCTCCTTGGCGGCACGGCTGTAGTAAGCGCGGCCGCGAATCGCCGCGTAGAACGAGTAGGCCTCGTGAAGGTACGAAGTCTCACTGGTGCGAAGGTAGTAATGGTAGTAGAGCTGGCCGATCTTGCTCGCGATCTCACCGATTTGCCACCTCTTCAGGCCGTACTTCGTGTCCAGTATCGTTCTGCAAAAAGTGGGCGCGCGTGTACCCACGCGCGCCTTTTATGGTTATTGGTCTGGTAGGCGCTTTGGTAGGAGTATTGATTGATATATTGAGTTAATAAGGATAGAAGAATAAAAATATGAGAATATGTATGAAAGGTACAAACAAAAGGCACTAGATATAAGAAAAGAAGTATGATTCTATATTTTTATATCTTTCTACTTTTGGATCTTCTATTAAGTAACTGTTGCTCGAAATAAGTACAGTTACTCAAATATTAACTGTTAAGAGATTTATAATCTTGTTGTTATGTTTTTACAATAAATGGAAAACACATAAGCCTGATAGATGTCAAGTAGCAACTATAAAAAACGTACTGGTCTTTCTTTGCTTTTACGTATTTTCAGTTTTGAAGTTAAGATAATAAAGGAAGAGAGGTACGTTAACGTTCCTATGGAGAACGCTGTATAAAATTCTATATTACACTTAAAACCTTCCGCAACTAGCCTACAAAAATACAATACTTCCAACCCCATCTATTAAACAACCACCATCAAAAAATCCTGGCGAAACCTAACAATACCTATTTTCACGAGAAATCACACCTCCCTAGACTAAGATCAAAGAAACGCTAGTAACAAAGTTTCAATACCTAACCTTTCGCGACAAAAAAGGGACAAGGAAACGGCAACACAATAAAAAACTAAACAAACAAAACAAAAAGGAAAGAAAAAGAAAGGTAAAAAAGAGAAACAGAGGAACATAATACAAGCGCAGATACCAGTGATACTTTTGAAACTGGTGGCCGTACGTTCGAGAAACTTTTCCCCATTGTTTTGACGCGTGGAACCGATCCTGAAAGAGCATCCCCGATATTTATTAACAGTCGACACGGCACGATCGCGTGTCTGCCTACCTATACCTGCAGCCACGTGTTACGTATGCACGTATATCGTACGTGTGTGTATATAAGAGATGTACCGTAGCAGTTGGGTGTCGCATGTCTGCACAAACGCGAGCGGTGTGAATAGCCAGATAGACAATTGACTCTTTGTCGAGTCGCACCATCAGCCAACCGGCCCATGTTGATGACACTTTACGATCAAAAAGGAAAGGTACAAAGGGCCGAAGATTACCGGGCATCCGGTGCAACAGAATCGAAAGGGTAAATAAAGACGTGTGTGTAACGTGGTCCAAGTAGGCCAACGAAACAAACTCACCCAAGTGAATCGGTCTAGGGTTAGCTTCGACTGATACTTAGTGAAAGAGGTTATGGGTAGAGACTATGGCGGCTTTACGAATGAAATGATGACTGGAAATGGATGGAGTAATGTGTTGGTCTATAATATGTATTTTATGATTCTTTATAGGTAAAATATGAACGGTTCAGAGAAAAAGTGGTACGAGCGATTTGTAATTAAAAAAGTTTCGCTAGAGAGAAACAATTAACCTTAATTTTAATTCTTCAGACTTTCAATATTTTGCACCTAACGCAGTGTTATTGCAGTGATTAATTCTGATTTAAAGGTTACATGTAAACAAAACAGGTTATACAATACTATGACTACGCCAGCAAACATTTGCGCGATCGGTTATATCATCCCCATAGTCCACAGGGAGTACGACGGAAACCACGTGACACAGATCCTCGTGGCGATCGTAATGCTTCTTTTGTTGCAATTTATAGACAACAGGAAACGGAAGGAGAAGAAATTGGAAACGCTTTTACCTTTTAGCCATTGCGTATCGCTATGGTAGTTATTTGTTAAATTATTTTTTCTCGAATGAAAAATATTTTTTGACTTGCTTTTTTTCGAAAATATATTGTAAAGGAGATAAATATTGTCGCCTCGTATCTGTATTTTATACTGACCCTAAATATATAAATAAATAAATAAATAATCAATTTCAGAATTAAACAATTCTTTAAACTCTGCGTTAAAGGTTCCTTCATTTTATGTATTCATTCAATTTGTGTCAAGTGACGAATAATCGTAGAACGATTTAGTTTCCTTTGAAATAGTATTTCCCTTATCGTTCACTGTAAATTATATCCAATAATCTTTAGTAAAATATTATTACCGGTGACATTTTTACTGACCTTTCTTGACTTATTCCCCAATGAAAGATCATCAGAATCGACGTTGAACTATCTTAACATTTACGTAAGTTCTAGATTCGTACTTTCAATAGCCTTCACGGTGCATTTTACTTATAAAAAGTTACGTGAATAATTTATGACGCTGAACACGAAATTTTAACAATATTTTCAATAATTAAATATTGAAGAATTAAGACCTGTTAATTTCAATCATGCACTAATAATAATAATACTAATAACCGATTAAATTATCATATTTTTACGTATCTAATATAACTAATAATTGGTATGAAATAGGAAATACGTAGTTATTGGAATAAGTATATTAAATCATATAGAAGATTGAACAAATATGGATGCATTCGCGTAGCGATAGCCACGAAAATCCAAGTCACGTGCTTTTTATCGTGCAAGAAGTCTTCGGAGAAATCACATAAAGATCATGCAAATTCTGAATCGTATTACGAGAAAAAATCATGTAATATGATCTGTAAAGATATCTGAAACGCAATTAAACAGAGCCTAGTAATTTTAGAAATGAAAATATAATTTCTTAATGCAAAATTACTATAAATTATTATATGATGTAGAAATCTTCATGGCAAATGGAAGAATTTCAAAGATTTAAGTAATAACTCCATTTTGTAATACTAGATCTACCAAAGGCATTGAATTTTCCAGTTAATTAAGTAATAAAATATATTATAGAAACAGCTCTATCTTTTTTAAGATTTGAACTATCAAGGACATTGGAATTTTATAATTAATTAAACGATAAAATAATTGACAATATGCTTTACAATTAATTAAAACGTGCAAGATTTATTGGGATAGAAAACTAATAAATATAGTTATATGTAATGTATCTATCTATTTTCATTGAAATCATCTATATCCTTATTGTATACCCCCAGGTGCAGATTAAAGATTGATAGGTCTAATGTTAAAAGAAACCATGTGCAGTTTCTATGTTAACTGATGTATCTTTTAATTCTCTGCAAAAGGTATTGAAACACTCGAGCCTGAAGGCGATCGTTTCAAAGAACATTTCAAGTTTCATTCTGCAAAATTCAGCGTATAAAAGGGAAGATGTACAAAGGAAACGTGAAAGCAGATTAAATTGAAATTAACGTATCTTTTAAACACTCATATAATTTTCTCACACAAATATATCCATTTTGTAAAACGTTATTTAATTTCATATTTCCTTCGTACATATATATATATCCTTATCTTTCATACTCTGAATTTTATAAAATTAAATCACACGTATTATATCATACGTACAATGTGCTATATGAAATCTACTTCAAGAACTATAACAGTCTATTGTAATATACTCGATGTTTCTTCGTATCTCCAATTCTTATTCCAAACGATACAAATATCTAGGTTGTGGATTTTAAAAATTCAAAAGTGTATAAAGTGTACGTAATATGCAAAATACATAAAATATCCAAAGTCCAATTGCAGTTGCATTCATAAAAGGTCTATAAATATTCAAACATTCATAATGTGCCAAATCTACTTAAGGAAGTATAAAAATATCTATAATACTAGCATTACTACTAGACTACGGATGTTTATACATTTACGAGGAATTTAATGCAAAAATGCAGGGGATGCACAAAATCCTAAAAAATGCATAAAATATTCAAAGCTTAAATCTCATTTCTTAAATTAAAACTTAACAAAAGCGTTTGCACAAACAGCCGCAGTCCACTTATACCAAGCTGAAAATGATAAAATTAGGAAAACGACAATCGATAGAACCCGCAAGATTCTCCTGTCCCTGTAGATGTACGAAGTGTAATGTGTAACCCATTAAAACACCGATATCTCGCAGGAAAATCGCGGTGAAGATCTGAGTAAGCGGCAGAGATACACGATAGCTATATACGCACACGCGTGACCGTGTTCACTCGCGCGCACGATTCTCCATTCACGTTCACGTCACATGGTGAGTCGAGCGCGTAAAAGGACCGTGTCGTGGTTCTTCGTAAACGGGCGCAACCGATCCCCGTTTTACTCCCCTGTTGCCTATTACGTTTTCCAGGTACGTGTAGATACACGCGTGTCCTTCGGCGCGAGGTGGGTTCCCGCGGTCCGTCGGCCCTTTCCGGAGGAGATCGAGGGAACACCAAGAGAACACAGCTCTGTTTCAGCGTTATCCTGACAGAGTCGCGAATCGTGTCGAAGGACCTCGTGGCGTGGAGGACGTCGTGCGCGTGTGATCGATGGCTTCGGCCACGCCAGCGGCCACCCTCGTCCGACGATGACTCACCGTGTGGCCTCCGTGTGGCATATACGCGACACAATGTTGCACGATGCTTTTCATTTTTCTTATTTTTTCTTTCATCCTTATCTATTTCTTTATCTTGCTGTTTTTATTCCTCTTCTTCCTTTCTTTTTTTCAAGTTTCACTCACCTGTGCTGCTGTTGAAACTTCCACAGCTTCGTGTAGATGTCAAAGGTGCGCCCGAAGTAACCCTGCCACTGCTTGTGCCCGTACTGTGGTAAATCCCGTAGCCCGTTGAACAGCTGCTTGCTCTTCTCGAGCAGGTGGCAGAACTCGACGACGACTTTTCGCTCGTGGTCGTCCATGCCAGCCATCATGACCATCTTTTCGGTGAATCGAGATCGCGGCCACTGGCTGGACGGCCCTTCAGACGACGGTCGCGGTGGCCCCGCGTGATGGCGCCTGCCGATTCCGCCACCCTCTCTTCCTGCACTTTGGACACGGACGCCGCGACCAACGCGCCGACCCAATCAATACTTGCTCACCCCGCATCAGGGGGCGCACCGTCCGTGTCGTACCACGCCACCGCGGACCACGCCACGAGCCACCCCGCACGCGTCGCAACGTCGACCTGAGACATCTGCCTGCTCCGCCGGTAGACTCGCTGTTGGACCTCGTTCGGAATATAGGAGCGATCGATGAATTTATTTCAGAGGGTAACTATCATGGAGCTTCATGGTAAATTGTTTCGATGGTAGGTTATCGGGCGTTGATTCGTCGGAGTGGTCTTACGGGTGGTAGAGAATGTGGATTGAACGGGATGTCGCTACTGATGTTTCCTAGACGAGGTAAATATCAGAGTTTCGCTTGAAGGCGGATTTGCAGGAATTTTGAGGAACGACGGTCATCGATGTGGAATTAATTAATCCTTTGAGTGTTACTGGAATAATTAAGATTGGTTAGAGATACGCGTTTAATTCTTTTATGATTTAAATTGATTGTGTTTGGAGTAAGTAAAATGAGAATAATATAAAAATATATGTATTACGTTTATGTTTCTTATCTGTAGAATCTATCTTCTTTATTATTCCTTTCATTCGTGACACATCCAATTCTTTCAATAATTTATTTGTCACCCGTTCCGCTTGTTTTTTCATTTTCAAATGATTCCATGCCCGATATTTTCAGTGTAAATTGTATGTTTGAATCTGTTGGAATATTTACCTTAAAATATATAGTTCGCTGATAAAGTAATATACAGGGCAACGATATAGAACCAAGAAGAATATTCAGAACGTGTATTTTTCGTTACTAATTTAGTTACCACTACTAATAATAATATTAATAAAGAAAAAATGTATAATAATAATAATAATAAAGAATATTACCTCTAACGATATAAACACTAAGTATTTATTCTTCTTCAATCTTTTCACTCTTTTCCTTCGTCTTCAAATCCTCACCCCACTATTATTTCCAAAATCATCTCACTTCTTCAACCATTTTTCAATTATCCCCTTCGATAAATCGCATGAAGGTCCTTTAAAGGCGATTAAATTTTCGCAGTTTAAAAACATGGGGAGAGTCGCGAATCTGTAGTGAACTAAGGGGGTGGCGCTCGACACTTTCGTTGTCGTGGCTCGTTACGGCTGCAGAAACGGTGGGAGTTTTGCCGCCCTGGTAGTCGGCTGCCGCCGTCGGCGGAGATTAATTAACTAGATAACGGTTGGTGGCTGCGAGGGAACGTTGGAAAAGGACGTTCGACGAAGGGGAGTAGAAGAGCGAGACGGGAAATGCTTGTGGGGGTGCGTGGCCACAGTGTAGAAATCCCATGGCTACCGATGGCCTCAAGACGCCCTCGTAATGGATAGTTGCTTTTGAAGATTTTGGAATGCGGTGATTTCCTGTAATATTTGTCCATAATTAATTTAGACATTGTGAATATTGTAATACATATATAATCTAAATGCTTCTATTAATTATCTGGAATATACATCTTGTTAAATCTGATCTAATCCACTCTATCTACACTAAAACATTATACTAACGCTATAGTCCATTGCGTATATTTTTGTAAACCTAATTAATTAACGCGTCATCACATATGCAATACGCTTCATTTTTCTAACAAAGAGGCAAACGATTCTACAATGCAGCATGTGATGTATTACATATTTTCAATCATGTTCCAAACAATAATACAAACAGATTAAAGTATACGAAAACATTAATCGTAACTAATACTTCTAGTGTTATATCGTAAAATATAATCAACGTATATACACATGTAGGTATTCTTGGTTTGGCCGTAACAATACAGAGAAACCAATAGGGAAAAGGGGAGGAGGTAGAATTGCACAGGCATCGGTAGCCACGACGGGGGTTTCAGAGTCGGACGGTGGACTTGGCGTATATCGACTGTGTCGCCTCATCTACAAGTCAATCAGGCTCGCGTGCCAGCGACTCGTGAAGGCGGCTCGGTACACGTAAGTAAGTGGCCGACCGGCCAGCCGGTGCAATACATATACCTGCGGCCGCTGTCCAATACGAGCGTCGACACGGCCACCTTTATGCCGGGTATGCAAGTATAATGCGCCGCTGCATATATGAATGCTTATGGTAATCCGCGCGCGGCACCAGCCTCGTTTCGACGTTGGCCCGGATGCCTGCTAGATAGAGCACAGCCCCTGTCTATTGTTATCGGTCGTTCTCTACGTGCACCCGACGCCGCTTTTCCTATGTCCATAGGGTTTGACAGCCAATCCTTGATTCTTATGTTTCCTATGGATATAGATTTTGCGTTAGTTTTGGAAGAGAGAATATTCGAAAAGCGCTGAATTATTGATTTTTTGAAAGAGACGATGCATTTTATTAATTATAGGGACTGCTAACCTTAATTTTAAACCTAACATGATGTAAAATACTGCAAGAACAATATCTCAATAGAATTTTTAAGGACATATAGGTTTCTTAAACGTTTATTTATTTTGAAATATTCGTAACTTAAATATTTGAATTTACGGACTCACCTTTCAAACCTTCAAACGTTTACAAACGAAACAATACCAATTTTAATCTCCGCTTACACATACACCACGTATCAAGATAAAGTCTGTTCGAAACGCTTAATAAATAGCTCGAGCCAGCCAGACCATTTTATTCTTCTCCAGGTGAGGCAACCACGACAGATTCTAGATTGATTTAGCCGGAAAGCTGAGGATGGATTCTAACCGGTGACTCAGTGGATCAATGTCAGTGTGAATCGTGGTCGAAACCATGGATGAAGCACATGATTCGACCCCATGGCTCGAACCTACCGATGGCAGCCTGTCTGTGAGTATAGACGAGCGATCATATCGGGTCGTTAACTGATATTAATAGCAGGGCGCGGTGAACTCGCTCGTACTGCCTCTGTCTGTCACGTTCTGTCGCTCTTTTGGCCGGGCACTCTGTGCTGTTCTACCTAAGGGACCCTTTGCCCTAATTGTAACAAATTAAATCACGCGATATCGACGATTCCCTCGGGTGAAATCTACGCGCGGCAGAAGCGTGCCGCGATTGTGCACGCCTTTTCAACGCTCTAATCTATTCTCGTCGGACCATTGTTTCCAATTAAAGGGTCCCAGATTTACGCTCAACTACAGGCCATACTTCGGGCTTAGTTACCTGCGATTAGTATAAGATGCATATCTGTAACATAGGTTCGTTTAGGTTTACGATTTTTGTACGTTCGTATTGTATTCGAGTGAAAGTTAGAATTAGAAGATTACAAAGTTTGAGGAACTTTAGCAACTAATATTAAGCTGTGTTAAGTCATGCGCCTTGAAGATTTTGGTTTCTATTAAATTTTTAATGGAATTATAGATATGGTTTTCTTGTACAATAATCGATATTAATAATTCTTAAAGATAACAGTTATTAAATAATTATTGTACAAGCTACAGCTTCGAGAAATTGGTTTTTCAACTGTAATAATCTGATATTGTTTTTCTATGATGATTTAATCTGTTTTATATTCTGGAATTCAATCTGTACCTACTTAATCTAATCTAACCCCAATCTGTATCACTCGAGAACCAAGGAATTTCACAAGTGCTATCCAAGACATAACAATCCCACTTAAGAACATTCAAAATCTTAGAAGTAGATTAATATTTCTTCAAAATTAATAAATAATTTGTAAATATCTTACCTTGAGAACAATGATAAAGATCGTGTAATTCTATCTGTTTTCTCCTTTTTTTTCAGATTTTTAGCAGGTATGGTGAACCTTTTGCGAAGCAGCCGAGAGAAATCTTCCTCCAGAACGTTGGGCTGGATTTATAAGCATGCGAATAAACTCTTTTTAATATGCAGCACTAACCTGTTGAATGCATTGTGTTCGTGACAAGCAGTGATTACATTTGTTCTCTCGAGTTAGATACATTTTTTATCATTTCAACGATCGTGTTACCGATGATAACCGCGTTAACCGCTGCTCGGTATCGTTGTAGATCAAGGGCGCTTTAATATATTACTTTCTGGTCTCGCGGCTAACTCGATGAAAACCGACCAGAAAGAACAATGAAAGGGAAGCCAGAAAATTTGTTGCAGTAACTGATTCTCCTCGTAAAAATTCCTTTTGTATCTGAATAAAAATATTCAAGCAGCCCATACTTTTCCTATATTTCTTACTAAATCACCAAAAATTAACCATCTCCATCCTACGTGTGTAGCAGCAGAAATAAATTTATATTCTTACTCTCTTTCACTTTCGAAAATGCTTCTATAAAGTTAAAAGCTGAAAAAGCTAACAATGTGATGCTTTAATATATTCTCTGACACAAATAAGAGCAAAGGCACTCCCTTTGTTCTCCAAATTCCTCAATAACTCTTTACCCTAATCCTTAGCAACAATCTATGTAAATATTAGTAAAATGTCTATTACGTTTTTTACACACAAACAAGAACAAAAAGAAGCAAATATTTTTATTAAATATTTTTTATTAAGCACTTTAATTAGCCGATAACTCTTGATTTTAATTCCTGATAAAGATCTGTATAAAAGTTCTTACAACTCCAAAAATGTATAAGCTACCATTAATATTTCAATAACTTTTCTAATTCTTTCAAGTTATTGCCTATCTCTTATCTTATTCCTATTTACAAATCTCTATGTAATAAACGTTCCTACAAATCTAAAAATATATAAAATAAATCAAAAGATAATGTATACCAATATTTAAATAACTGTTTCACCTTCTCCAAGCTTTCGACTATTTCTTATCCCTAACAAGAGCCTATCTATCAACCAATAAAAAAAAAGTGGAAAAAAAGAGGGTGGAAGAACTAAAGTGCAAGGATTTCGATGCGTGGTATGACAAGGAAAAGGGAAGAAACTCGGGAAAACTAAAAAGAATGGTAACGGAGACGACTTTTGATATTTCCTGGCTTTACCATTAGCCAGGCACAGTCCTCCAGTCGGCGAGGGTAGCACGGTGGATGCGGGGAAAGCCTCAGGAAGCTCTAACTCACGGGCAAAGGGGCAACCCACACCGTTCACCCGAGCCAGCCCCTGCCATTAACATTAACCGAGCACATACAGGGTGTTTGCAATGGCATTATCGATCGGTCCGGTGAAAAAAGACCAGCGAATCGAGCACTTTGTACGATACGTGCAGGAAACGCCTAGTTTACATTCACGAAACCCGGATAAATGCCGATAGACTCGTTTTCGGCCTCTATCCACCGTACCCGGCCCGTTCGTGATTGCCGACAACAATACGGATCATCCTGATTCAGAGAGAAAGAGAGAGAGAGAGAGAGAGAGAGAGGGGGAGAGAGAGAGAGAGAGGGAGAGAGAGAGAGAGAGCATTTTCGACCTGAACTGATTATCCTTCGAATTCTCTTGGAAGAGGAAGACTCTATTTTGGGCGCTTACAGAATTCTACTGCCAACCAAGGGTGATTTAGTGAAGTGATTTTTTTTATTGGTTGAATGATTTCTGGAAGAAATATTGGAAGCGAGTGATTTATTATTTTAAATAGAATAAATATTTTGTTCTAAATATAAGAAAAAGATTCTGTCCACAGAGTCTTACAAATTATCTTTTATCTGGTTAAGTGATTCTTGGAGTAAGTACTGGGATGATGATGATTCTTTTATATCTTTAGAGAGAAGATTCATTATACTGTGTACGAGAGAAATATTTTCTTTTAGACGTAACAGTGGCCTTAAAAAGAAATGGGGAATTTAAGAGGGTTGTTTATTTTCCAGGTTTGTCTTAAGTAAGTATTGAAATGACATGATATTCTGAATAAGATAAACATCTTATTCGCCATAATTAAATGACATAGTACCACGAAAATAAAGAGCTAGTTGTTAGAAAATTTAACAAATAAACACATGAGAAAATTTTCATCGCCGTTTCTTATCAATTCTCATATTTTACAGCAATTTTCAATCCTATTTCCAGTATCGCACACACGCACAATCTCTAAACCAAAAGCAACCCAATAATTCTCCAAACCCCTGCAATTTCGCAGAAAAAGAAACAAAACTTACCTGATTATTTACCTAGTGATTCGCGAATAATAGATTAAAGCGATCACCGTTAAGAATCGGTCTCAGATCGAGCGGTTCTTCTCCGTTTCAACGACCATCCCCCTTGGCCAGTTCGTTTCCGGTGGAAATCACGAACCATGTCTAGCCGTGGCTTGTTGTTCATGCGTGAAGCCTCCAATCGTGGAGCAAGGAACAGTGTCAATCGTGCGAGAAACATCGAACCTTTTGTGTCCTGATCGATGAGTGCGTTTTCGTGTCCGGACCACGGTGGATCCGTGCTGCTTCCGGTCGCGGCCATCGTCAATCGTTTCCACGTATAATCGGCTATGCACGGTGTGCTACTCGTCTCACTTTCAGTCGCGACCATTGCATCCACTGAATCTATCTACGGATAGAAGTTATAAGACGTGAGATACGGTGTAACAAAGAAGAGAAGAGACTTTTTGAAATAAATGGAGATCGGGGCTGATCGAGCTGTTTTTCTTGTTGAAAGAGGTAAGATTGTTTGGAGATGTAGAAGAAAGTTTGTTGAGTGTTAGTCCATGGATAAAATTGGTTCTGTTATTAGGTTCCGGGCCTGTGAATCTGTGAAGAAGATAAGAATGTTATTAGGTTGAATAGGCTTTGGGAAGAAATAGAAGAATGTTCTACCTACGGCTAGGATTTAAAGTTTAAAGAGACAGTTCATATCTATATATAATTTTCTGAAAACCAAATTGAGATCAGTAACAAACGTTTGCAAATTATAATCTGATTTGGAAGCGAAGAACTACGAGAAACAATAGGGACAGGATTTTGTATAGCGTAGTAATGCGATCTCGAAAATGAGAGACCGATATCAATAACACGTGAATTCACGTTGATCGCTACGGTTAACGAATAGGACGATAACGATATATGGTTATCGACGATATGTTGGAATATATACCGGCGGCTGGCCGCTAGCACCCTTTCGAAACCGTGCCCTGGCCACGTGTCCGACGTGTCGCGCCCCCGTTGTTACTGCACGCCGTAGATCAGATAATTTTCGTACAAGCAGATACCCGGTGGACGGGCGGGAACATATACGCCATGACCTTGCATAAAGATCACCAGATAACATTGATATATTAATCGAATCTACTACTTATCCTGGGAATGTTATTAGCTCTACGAAATCTCTACGTGTTCGTGGACATTGCTCTCTTTTAGTTCTGGTTTAGAATTGTCATTATACTATTATTATTGTATCGCTAAATTTATGGAAACGAGTAGATTAGTTTCCTTAGCATTTGATATCTCTCTTGACAATTATTCTTTGATCAGAATATTAATTTAAAGAGAAAAGATTAATCTATCTTTGATGTAAGCGCAATAACAAGCAAAGTATAATCCAGCTGTGTCGCAGAAAGATTAGCAGATAACGTTGAATTATTAATAAAAACAATCTGTTATTTTGTAAATGTTATTATCCAGATGGGGCATATAAAAGTTTATAGGTATTGTTCTTACCTAACTATGATCTAGGATAACTTAAGATATTACTTTATCTAAGTTGAATTTAAATTAATTTTAATCCTACGCTTACTCAAAATTCCATATTTAAATCTAACATCATTTCCAAACAATGCACGTAACTGAAGCTACAAAGAAATGGAAGTTGTTCTTACCACATCCTCTGATTTTAGAGCGCTGAAAGATTTAAGTGGATAAATCCCCGCAAATCGGAGGTGAAAGACATTTAGTTGGAAATATTGGATTATTATAAAGGCCCATTACGGAGTACAATTGAAAACTCAATGTTCTCGTCATCTTGAACCTATGCCAAAGTCCCGTGACCGTTGCACGCCAAACTTCGAGCTCTCGTATGCAACAATTTTCGTTCTGTTTTGCTTGGAAACCCTCCTCCTTCCTTCTTCGTTAACTTCTTCAGTCGCTATACAGCTATCAACATATCGATTCCAATTTAAATTTAATCACATCAAGAAGAACTAGCAATTTCCTCAATTTTGTCATCAAGTAGCAAATATAATAGATACAATATTAAAAATAAAAGAACATCACAAAACACTTTACAATGCTGTATAATTCTAGTCTTTTCCAAAGATCACCTTAGAATATCCGACAAACTTAGTATTTACAGTATCCCTTTATCCTTAGACGATTTTTGTCAAGTATTAAACATGGGCTTTTACTACCGTGTATTAGATCTAAAATACCAACATAAAATGTATCGAGCCAATAGTATAGTATTTGATATTAAAATTAATTACTTTCTTCTGTTCGATGAATTTTTCATTCTTCATTTCATCGCATTTAACATGGCAAATTCGGAGTTAAATAAATCCGAGGATCAATGAAAGATCCTTGTCTATATCTGTCCCTTTCCAGAAAAGTCAAAGGATATGTATTCAATACATTTCAACATTCTCGAACAAAACATCCATCTGTGAGTGTATCCGTATCTATATTTTAAAAAATTGTACCTAATTAAATCATGTACTTGTGGATCTCATGACAATAGTTTCCTTCAAAAGATATTTAGAGGGCCATTCGAAGGCATCCAAGAACCAAAAAAGGCAACTGAAAGCCAAAACGCAACACCTCCGAAGATTGAGAAACTCTTAAGACTCTGATCACCCCGACATAGACGTTAAATCCAGCGAATCCAAAAAAAAGAGAAAAACAATAGATATATGATGGAAAAAGTGAAATTGAGCTCCTGACAAAGGACAACAAAGACAGTGATATACGCCAAACAAATGTGAGAGACAAGGACGTAGAACGTAGTAGTAGAAACAGGTCAGATAAGGACAGACAGAGAGAGAGGGACAGGCAGGAAGGGAGAGGAAAGATCCACCCTGGTGGATGATCCCGCCTCTAAGGAGCCGCTTCATGCCAGAGCCGGGCACGAGGGGGTTAGCAACCAACCCTCCTACCTCCTCCACCGCCATCTCCACCCTCTCTCCTGGTGTCCCGGCGCAGGCTCCGATACACAGCCAATCGTCGGACCGCGACTGATAACGACGCTGCCAAATGTGCGTCCGTCGCATCGCGGCCGAGTTCGCCACGGTGGTCCACGCGTTCCTCGCAGCCTCGTTACATCCTCCGGGGTTGTAATCCGCTCGGATAGCCGGCTATCGGCCATCGTACGCCGGTTCATTTGCTTGTTAAGTCCGTTTCACCTGTCTGCTCTAGTTGAAGCTACGGCTTCCTTTGGATTTTATTTTATGTATCGTTGCATCTCTCTCTGCTATCATTCGATCCGCGTGTTCATACAATGTTGCTGACTTCCTGGTTTGGTTCCCCTTGTTGAAGTTTTCTTCTCATTGAAGAATACTTGAAAGAGGAACGAGGTTTTAGTATTGGGTGAAGTATACATAGAGCGTGGTTGGGATTTTATTTCAAGTGAGAAGGTGAAGGTTTGAGACTCGGTTTGAGCTACCTGGTGCGAAAGGCGAACTGGATTTGACGGTGCTGGATAAGGGTACACGCAGGACCCCGCATTGACGGTGAGTTGGATCTCATTTTGGACTTTTCAGTTGGTTGCGATTGTACATATTATTGTATTTATAATACGAAAATAGTGACGTTTTAGTAAGCAATTTAGCGAGTAAGAGCTTAGAATATTTTTAATCAAAATACGAATACTGTTTATGTAGTTTAAGAGTTAATGGCTCTGTAGTTGTAATTGTATAAGAATAATGTAATAAATAGTATAATAAGCAAGGATGTTGTAGAACATTGTAATAAATAGTATAGGAAATAAGAGCTTAAAACAATTCTGAAATAAATGCCCTGATAGCTTGGAAATCAATGACTCTACAATGACTGAGTTTCATCTGCTTTGCCTTGGAATTTAGCTTATTTTGACAACAAAAAGAAACCGGCGTGCCGGATTCCATATCAACATCACGAAGAAAAGATCCTGCTGTAGCAAATACAGTATACATTATAGTATCAATTTCATAATAAAAATATTTAAATACAGAAAAAGTGATAAAACAATCTCGGACCCTAATAAACAATCTTCAATTGATATATGACGATGATTATTATTAAGTCTAAGTTAAATAGAATAGTCACAAGATTATAAGATTTGTATAAATCATTCTATCGTTATACTCATACATACAGTGAGACAGGGTGTAATATCGCTTCCACCATTCCTGAAAAATAACTACAATGATTTAGAGGCGTACAGTAGTGGAACTATCCGAACATTTATCGCCCCGTGGGCGAATTTCCGATAACCGCTGAATAAAAATCGGCACGTTTATTATTCCCGATTCTTTCCCACGGGTTTTACCGGTTCGCGTTTATGATATACACTGTGTACACCCTCGTGAACACCAGCCTCACCTGTCCGCACGCATGTTTCGCGTATTAACCGCTCCGGCGTGTATCTTCAACGCTAAATTACCGCCCACGTTCGCAATTTTTCCTGCCGTCTCTTTTATTGCCCCGCATTCTACACCGTTGTTATTCGTTTTTTTAACGCCTCGTAAATTCTATAAATCCACCTCCATTTGTCTCTCTTGTATCATCGTTTTTTGTTTTGTGTCATAATACCTCTTTTGCAAGATTTCTTAACCCATTAAAGATCAATTAAGGCAACATTTCATTTACAATTTTTCGCCATAAATTTGCATCATTGAATTTTGTTCTTTAACATTCCGACTGTAAAAAGAAATTCTAAGAGTTCATTTAATATTTTTTTCATTATTATTTCATATTCCTAGATTCGACAATTTAAAGTTAAAATTTAAAATTTTAATTAAGTTAGCCTCTAATTGGTTACCAATCCATTTTTGTCTTTGCTCTTCTTTTCTCTTTGCTGTTTAATTCCGAAATTTCTGTTGCACCAAGTAAGAGGAATTCAAGACTTACTCGAGTCTATCGTTAAATAGGTGTTCTTGTTTTCTGCGGGGTTGTGTTCACTGGTTATCGTTTGGCTCTATTTTTCGTCGTTAAAGAATTCCTGTTTTTAGAGGAAGAGCGCCTCGTTCAGATAATATCCATGTTTTCCTCGCTGTCCTCTCTTTTCATCGATGAACTTTGTCATGTATTAAGCATGGATCGTGATCATGGAAGTCGTTCCGGTTTTTATCGCTGTACTAGTATTTCTGCTTTTCGCGTCTGAAAAACGTCATTGCCCCTTGGATTTCGTATTTTGCATATTAGAAGAGAAATATCGAGATAGAATATGTATATCGAATCAAACGCATAGCATTATGCCTTCGTATTAATATTAATTATCTTTTCTCTTCCTTGCTCTTTTTCTGCTGTGCAATAAATGGGAGACTTTTTGTGCAATTGTATTTAATATTATACAGCGAATCTGAGGATTAATTTTAAATGTTTAATAATCATCCTATCTTTCTTTTATGTTTATTATGGGATAATAAGAAAGGATACGTTTATAATTAAGGAAAATATTACTGCAAATCTCGTGATTCTGTGTATTATTTTTGTAAAATTAATTTTCAGTATAAAGATAAAACTTCACCTGTTACCGGATACATAATACAAATTATTGGAATGTAGCAATTTCTCCATTTTTTAAATCTAATTGCAAACAAGAAACCACTATCAAAAAAATGTTCTATTTAAAGAATATCAGATATGGAAAATCAGTAATTTCAATTAAAATCTCAGTATCTATAACCAGAATATCAAAATGAACACTATTCTTGCCTCTTTGTTTCAAAGAAACTCAAGGTATGGTAATCATAAAGCAGTCAAAAACAAAAAATTAATTTGCTTCTCCTAAACTCTATATCTTATCAACTTCCAACAATCATGAATCATATGTCTATAAAAATCATATATATATGTGTATTAATTTTTTTTTCTTAATCACTGCACATTTTATTCAGTTAAATTGTCATTAAAACATTACTTTACCTAGCAGAAGAATCCAGAATTCTTCCTTCTTTTCAAACAAATTCAACATCCAACAACCATAAATTATATATCAAACCACAATAGAATATCAACCACCAGACATTACAAACAACAAGGCAAATTCTGTCTAAAATAGAGCAATTTGGCAATCTTTCTTTTTTGCAAAAAAAATTCAATCTTTAATAACCATAAATTAAACCTCAGTTTGATTCCAAAACGTCATCAAAAGATCAAATACCAATTTTATCTGCCATTAGTCACCAAGAAACCATCATGTAATTCTTTCTAACTCATCATAAGATAGCACGAACAACAAGAAACAATCTATAAAATATTCTACCTAAAAAAGGACACAACCAAACATTCTCTTTTTAAATTAACTACATTTAATTAAAAACGGACATTAATAAAAAATCATTAATATAAAGTCATTAATACAGAATCAAATATCAATTTTCAATAACAACGCCATACCAATCATTAAAGCAACAAGAAAGCAAGAAAACCATCATGTAATTCCCTGTTCATCAAAAGAACGCTCAACCTAAAACAGAGTGAATCCAGCATCCGTCCTACGATTCCATTGCACACAAGCAAAATCAAACAGACCATCATCGAATCATCCGGTAAGAAAACGCAGCAAGGTAGACGAATGTATCGTTTTCTCCCTCTTTCGTATTGAAAGTACGCGCGGCCGCATCGTCCGCGACACACTGCATTTAAATAGTGTGTGTAGGTACATGCGAGAGAGAGTTTAGACGAGGTAGGCAGAGGGGTTTCCGGCGAGCGTTAACAGAGTAACAGAGTGATGTAATGAGGCCCGGAAGCAGGCAATTTGCTGGCCGCGGCGGCCGCAGTTGCGCGAGACAACCTGCCCGGAGTACCTTCTTCTTGATATCAGGTCCAGCCTCTTCACCAACCGATATCCGACAATCCTGTGTCGCCACTGATCAATCCAGACGGCGCACGTGCCGTATCCATAGTGATCCCGCCAATCCTTTACGAAATCTTTGATCGAAAGATCGATCGATCTATTGTTTACATCAAATACCTTAGTGAAATTTTACAACGTTTCTCCAACGATGATTCGTCGCTCCTGTGTTTCTCTTATCAAGTTTCGTCGTTGAAACACAACGTCCTACAAACGTACAAGAGATTAGTGTGACACTGATTAGAGGTTAAGAAGATAGAAACACAAGATAGTCGAATGTGAGAAGAGTATGGACCTAGATGTTTAGAAAAGATTTATACATAGCCAATGTTTATCGCCATTATTTTGGTGCAAAAAATGTCAAATGATTCATAAATCTGTGCCCTACGACAAGTCTTACATTATTGTCGTGTGTTCGAGAACGAGTTCAATGTTGTTATTACAGAAACATAACGTGCGCTATGTATTAATACTATGTATGCAATAACACATATGCGTAATGGTGTATACTAATATAAAAATTTACTTTTAACGAGAAGATAAGAGACGTACAGACAAGTCATACGAATTTTCCTGGTATTAGTTACTATCTGATATTGAAGGTTCACTGGATAAAATTCGATGGGATTAACTAGTGCTGTTATTCCTAAAATGTATAGTATACATATGTATAGATAATATATGTAAAATAGGACTATACGTAAGATGACATAAAAATCTGTTTTCAACAAGGAGATTTATAGTAGATGCATATATTATATGCATATAGAAGGATCATATGAATTTTCCTCGTATCAATTGCTATTTAGTATCGAGGATTAACTGGACGGGACGCGGAAACCGTATACTTGCGGCCCGCCGGAGGTGCATCGTGATTATGTGACAGTTTTGTGAACGTGATTAAATTGACCTCGATACATTGTGGACATCCGTGCGGTGCGTTTAATTCCGAACTGTGTTTTCGCTGCTTTCCACTGAATCCATCGTTTTCGATGACATCTGTGAATTTATAAAAAAAGAAAAAAAAACAATGCGTCGTGTAAAACCTGATTAGATCTGGAAGAAATCATCGTTTCTAGTTGGAGGAAAAAGAAAGAGATTATATCTTTTTCTTTTCTTATCGAGAAGACGATCGATGGTCAGCGTATACGGTGTGCGGCTCGCATTTTATCGTGGACATCGTCGCAGCGACAGCAGGTAAAACTCGCGTCCATTTTTCCTCTGGTCATTGTTCGTTTCCGGTTAGTCGAATAATTCACGTAACTCGTAGGAGGAAGTGACAGATGTGGATACGTAGAGAACACAGAAAGAAGAATTTTGTTACTGGAAAAGATCTATATTTTTATATATACAGATAATTGTAAGAAGCAATATTATTTATCGTTTCTTTTTTTAAACTTCTTTATTATTTTTATTGTGCTTGATTTGTGATAAAGATGTATGATTCGTGACGATTACGATGTACATATACATAAAACAGAGGAAAAAGAATCATGGTTGTAGAAGGAAGGCATGTTTTTACACAGAGAAAATTGTAAGGAAAAATGTTATTTATTTTTTCTCTTTTTGAATGCCTTTTTTTAAATTTTTGTTGGATTAATTTGAGATGGAGAGTGAAGATAACGATGCAAATGTCATTGTGGTATCACTTTCGGAATTCTGATGGAAGGCGATAAAGTTGGAGGCCGAGTCGATAAAATGTAGATCGGCCGGTAGATGCAACGCGGTAACCGCCTGCTCCTCTCTAAATTACGACAGATCGATTACGAGTTCCCGCTCGTTACGTGCACGTAATCTACCTCCAGTTAGCCGTTCGTTCGCGGCTATCTTCTCTGCCACCGGATTCTGAAGTCTCTCGGTGACTCTTCAAGATTTCCTATTCCTTGCAAGGTGCAAAGACATATTATATATTTTTTAATTTATTTTAGTCTTCAAAAATTAAATTTACAATCTTTTAGAAAAATTGTAACGTAGTGTGTAAATTATAAATCATAGCAACTTAATGCAGACTTCCAAAGTATAATGCTACTTTAAGAAAAATATACTACATTACAAAATTTCAATTGCTTCTTTTTAATACGTTTGAAGTAGCATTTTGGAAGTGTCTATTCAATTATTTTGAAACTTTTAAATTATCGGAAGATGTAGAAATGTAGTACATATCTGCATTTTGTTTTATAATGCTATGTTAGATTTTAAAATTTGCGTTTAATCGAATTAAAATTTTCAAATTGATGGGAAAATTTGCAGTACGTATTCTTTCCTCCATGCAACATTCAATTTCGAAAATCTGCATTGGGTTATTACTATATTCTTTTTAATGCAATATTATGTTTAAGAAACTTGCATTAAGTTGCATTGATATTTTCAAACGTATAAAATTAATATATGTATTAATAATACATGATATTGTTGTTTAGGAATGCTATCAAAAAACAGCATCTTTCTTAATGGATTAGGATGCGGTGATTGATTAATTGATCGAGATATCGTACATGTTCAGAACGTCATTGCGGTGTCATGATTCGAGATAATCCGTAATGGATAGATCGTAGATATAGGATTTAGGTAACGATCTGTATAATCTATTAACAGACACCATTCTTGATGTGTGAGTTATCAATGACTCACGATGATTATCAAGCACAGAATTTCACTTAATTACTTGAAGATGATATTTATTAATTAAAACCGTTAAAAAAAGACATTTATTCGATGATTCATCTATCGAATAATTTAATCTACCGATTAATCTTCTTCTTCTTCTTATGAAAAAATTTTCAATTATTCTTTACCGATGATCATTTCAAGTGCTTTATGTATTCTTATTTTTAATTACGTTTCTTGCGTGAGAAGACAAGTTCTGTGTAATAAGAGCACCAGCTGGTTTATAAGTAAGAAACTTTCATGCGCACATGCTCGTTCGATTTAATTCGATCGTGACTTTACCGGATGCTTTGAGGGTCCTTTAATGATCCTTAACGACACTGCTTACTGTAATACACGAGTACTAGCGAAGAGTCGCAGTAATCCATGCTCTGTTAATACTGTTGTCTGTGGATTCTCTTCTTCCCTTTGTCATTCCTTGCCAAATTAGAAGAGTCTGTGTAATAGAATATATTTTATTGTTAGTGAGAAATACTTAGAAGTCAATGAAAACATTGTTTATGTTATTTTTTTTTATTATTTACGCTGCTCTTCTATTGTTCATGTTGCTCTTCTATTATTTATGTTCTTGAATTCTCTTATAATACTCTTCGTCATTTATCTCGTCTGTTAATATAATATAACATAGATTTTATAACATTATACTCATATACCTTTAAATATATGCCTTTATTTTTCATTTTGATGAAAATGACACTTTAAGATATCAAATGGTAAAGCGACACTTTGTCTTATAAGAATAACAGAGAGCTAAGAACGATGTGGCGTGAATCAGCCCACTACTAGTTGCCATAGAATAATGTTCTGCGTTTCATAAAAATTTGATTACACTTTTCCAAGTCATAAAAACATATTGCGCCAGAGAATAAAGTTATAATTTCATTAATCTGATTAAATAAAGTTACAAGGAGAATTCGATTAATTTTTCAGGGGCTCTTTGGTGATGTACGACAGCGCTAGCTGTTCGTACGCAGGTGCGCTCGAATTAAAGGGAGCCTCCGGGGCCGGAGCCGCGGCCGCGGCCGCAGGAGTAACCGCGGCCGGTGTCAAGCAGGAGAATTGGCCGTACCGCGGCCTGACCTGCGGTAGCACCTTCCAGAGGCTCAAGGAGAGCGTCGACAAGGCGAAACAGGCGCTCGCCGACCGCGGTGGATATCTATCCGGTGCTTTCTCGCCGCCACCACGTGCCAATCCATCCGCCATTTCGCCAACCGCGTCTATCACCGGTGAGTGAATGCAATGACAAGTTATAAGATCTTCTTAAAGATTTGTATTCTTAGAAACGAAGAAAGTTTTTGTAATTTGGATGCAGCTGAATTAGCTTGTTACGTTGTAGAGATATTACAAATGATAGTTTTTGGTTTTAGAGCTTGTTGGTTTTGTGTAAGATCTTGTTGATTGTATTCGATACTACTGAAAGATCAGGTGGTTATTAAGATTAGAATAAGATTTTAAAGAAGATTTCGTATGATAGAAGAACTGTGCTTTTGTGAAGTTTAGTTATACAATTAGTTTCTTTCTTGTTTATTTATGTTATTACCAGTGCCGAGAAGTAATAATATTATGGTCTTATATTTCATTTTGATAAAAAAAACTGGGCATTGATAACTATGACAAATTTATTAATTCCAAAGCAAAGCTTACATAATGTGATATACGAGGAAGAGTCGAAGGAAAGTTTAAGTGGGTTGTGCGATAGGATGATCTGATGCATAGGTCTTGAGTTAAGGAGTTCAAAGATGGGTTGCTATTAAGGAAACGAAGAATTGTCGAGGAACTCTATGGTATTTGATTGGATCGAATCGTATAACATCGATGATAGGAAAAGAATTTGATAATTTCTGTGATTAAGAAAACAATATTCTCTAGCACTTTAATAACTCTATTCTTCGCTTAATGAATCAATCCGCTAAATTATACCTGTATGTTTCATCAACGTATCGTGGCTTGGCAGAAGTCGCTGGAAATAAAATGGAAATACATAATCCGCGAATCGTATGTCGTCACGCGATTTCCTTTCTTTCGTCGATGATTGATATGCACTCGCTGAAACTCTGCGAGGTGAAAAAAAGCATTTGAAAGTAAAATGAAACGAATATTGTTTTAGGCGTTATCTCGAAGCTTAACTTTTGCTTCTGCTCTGTACCACCTGTCTCGACACAAGCTTTCACGTACTGGATCGAGTTGCGTGTACTTTTCCACGCGTACTTGCGTGACTCACGATTAACATAGGAAACGTCGTTAACCAACCAAACGCAATTAGCTCGTAATACAATTTAATTACACGATCGGTTAGTTTCTATCTGAGTTGAATGATACATTTGTAAACAAATTGGAAATAATAGCGTTGTAGATAATTTAGCTTTTACGTGTAATGACAAAATAAAACACTGATCGGTTCGTCGAAGAATAAGTCTGAAATTGCTTAAGTTTATTCAATTTTCATGTCCTTACTATCCGTGCCAATCTGAGATAGATGATAAGTTTGCGAATAAAATAGAAATATGATGATATTTATGAATAAAGTAGAATATTATAAACGCTTTTCTATATTGATATCAAAAACTTTATAAATAAAATTACGTTAGCTGTGCTGGTTAGATATACATTTATATTATCGAAACTTTTGCAGAAGCTTCTATCGATCTATCAGCAACTATCAGAATATCATATATCTTTAGCATTCGAAGTTTAGTTGTTTAGAACATTCGCGCTTTTATACGCGCATTAAAATAATTTTTGCCACCGAAATAATAACGAGTATGACTAATATTAGGAGGTAAAGGACAGCGAAACGTAAATGAGTCAGTGGCACACAATCGCTGGGAACTCGCAAGTTGTCAATGGTCATGGCGATTAAATCGAGTCACTGGATTTTTTATGAATTTCTCATGATTTCAAGATCAAGGATCTAATCGAACGCCACGATCTTGCTCGAGTCGACTTTTACCGTTTTTCTCACGTTATTCGTTCTAAATACTTAAATAAGGCTTCGCGCCGGATGAATGTGATTAAGCGTTGCAATGAATGTGATTAATTGCTTAATTGCAATTAAAATTGCAATCTAATAAACGTAGTTTAATACATTTAAAAAAAGCTAATATAATTGAGAAACAATCGAACGAATGATATCGTTATAAGAAAACATAGACACTAATTTCTCCAATATTATGATGTGCAAATATGAATAAACGTCATCGTAAGTACGTACAATCGTGTTTCAAACTGAATAAAAATCAACGTATATTAATTTTGCCAATAGAACGTACATGTTCTTGATAATTGCAAGAAAAAGAACGTACTATACAAAACCTATTACTTTTGTCAAACTTAATACATAATTTTGCATATGTATGCACACTGCTGTGCATAAGTAATTAATTTAATTGAAACAAGTAATTATTACAAATATATAAAGTATACTTGAATCGAAGCTCTGGCTTAATCTAATTCTCGCTTCTCATCTTATCTCAGGCAACCTTATACAGTTGGTAAATTTTGATAAAGACAATAATTGATATCAATCGGTAGAAATAAAAGGGTAATACTTGAAGATGGATGAAAATCGCTGGCAGGAAAAGACCAAAGTACGACTTTAAGCGTACACGCAGTATGTCCGATATTGACATCTTAGACTGATTGCAATACGCGTTCCCAGCTACGTTCTAAAAGTTTCTATGGATTTTCCGCAGTGTCAGGTATTCGTCAGAGATAAATATGAAACTCGATCGAGCGTAGCGTAATCCTTGTTTCGTTTTCGCTTTAGCTGAACGCTTGATCGGAGTTACGCGCCAAGCGTCGAAATACTCACGCATGACAGCGTATACGTTATTAGTGTTTCATATCTTTTTTTTTTTTCTCAGAAGTTTCGATTTACCGATTCGTTAAAGACATACCGCAACGCAAAACGTAGGAGAAAAGCGACGAAGGCAAAGAACTATATGTTCAAGTACTAAATAAATAAACAAAAAAAGGAAAATCTCGAGCGTGATAATTTGTCAGGCGAGTGGCGGCCGCGATACCGGCAGCCTGACTGTTGCTCTTCGTTGTCGCCGATTTCCGATTGTTTTTTTAAAGCGCCGGTCGCCGAGGACATTAATTACCCGGCCAGTGTAAATCACGTTATCTACCGCCCACGCCCCCTCTGCACAGAAGGGTGGAAACAGGGGTGAGACGAAACCGGGCAGAGTAGAAGGGGTAGCAGAAGTAGAGAGGTTGCAACGGGTGCGTTGCACGAGGACTGCACCGCTGCCAACTGAGCAAAACGGTCGTCGACTGCCGCTTCTCTCTCTCCATGGCCACACCAATATCCTGTTCGCTGCTCGGAAATTTATCGGCCAGCCGCTTGAAAACTTCACGCGCCAGAAAGCTTCCCCGTCTTTCTGCTCCGTTCGGGGAAATTTCGTGAAACGCTTCGAGAAAAACGAAAGATCGTTACACGCAAGAAATCATAATTTTTGATTGAATTTTATTGGAGCAATGGCTGGAAGATCGAGCAACCTATTATTATTATTATTTATTTATTTTATTTGAAGTCGTTTCGACTATCATGGTCATTAGCCAGTACTTGTGGCTGCGTAGATATCGTGTTTTTTTTTTTTTTTTTTTTTGAAGTTTTGTTTGAGGTTTTGACCGATTTCCATTTAGCGGAATATCACACGATGTCGACAAAGTAACGGAAATTATACCGGTCCTTGTTTTATCATTAGAGAGCAATAAGTCGTAAGGTGGTTTCATTGGGGGAAAGAGCGGAAACAGATTGAAAAAATGTATTGCGTTGTTATCAGGCTATTATTGTGAAAAAGTTCTCCTTATCATAGGAAAGGTTGGAAGGTTTCTGATAGGAGAAGGTCGCTTCAATGTTGAGGAATGAATTGTACTCCTCTTGAAGTCTAGATACAATTTGAAAAATCTGCTCTTTTTAATTTTCTTAGTACGAGGAACATTCCTTTTATCGATAACAGAGAAATAACTTGATGCTAATAAAGTAATAGAGAAGATACCTACTTGATCTTATCCTACAAATATTACATATCTTCTTGCTGATAAATCTCATCGACAAAGTAATCTATGTCCAAGACAGGTTGTTTGTGTTTTTTCGAAGATAATATTTCTCGGTTTCTCTTAAGGCTGCAATTTCTGCGCGTTTCGATGTTCAAGAAGAATAGATTACAATTAACTACCACTTTCTCCTCCGTGGAACAACTAATTACGGGCTCCTACAAAGCTGTGAATGTATACGTTCGTTAAACGAGAACATTTGCTATATATATATATACATGTCATACAATGCACACGCGAACATCATACCAATAACGCATATATATCATGCTGAAAATCACAGCATCCCGAAATGTTGATCAATCTGGAATTATGATCGGTTGGCCGGTTTCGAGCATCGTGTCGTCGAGTTGCCGAAAAATTTGAACGGGAGGACACATCTCGCGGTCGGTCCTCGGTGCAAGATGGTGGGTCGATGATGGCGGCGTAGTCGCGAAAATGTGGATGACAAGGGAGGAGGAGCGGTTAGGGGTTAGCCGGGAACGTATCCATGACGACCGACCGCCCCACGAATCGCCACCCTCCGAGATCCCGGATGCACCCCTCGACAACCCAGCATCCCTTCCATTTCTCTCTCTCTCTCTCTCTCTTTCTCTCTCTGTCTCTCCCTCTCTCTGTCTTTCTCTAACCCGTGCAACCCTCTCTGCTCGCCCTCTGGTTGAATCCTCTATCTCGGGGGTTCCCAACCTTTCCACGAATACGCATCGTCAAAACGAAAATCTGAATATTTTCGCTACTATTCAGAAAGAAATCCCTCGTATGCTATAACGCGACCATTCGATATCACTTGATTATTCTATATCGTGCTGATCGTGTATTACGCTAGCGCGTGTATAGAGTATAGCAACTAAAGTCAACGCTCTTCGTTCGAGATATCGAACACATTCGAATAGGAATTCACGAGTTAAGAAACTTTCTAAGTGAACGGATAGTAGCAACTTTCTAAGTAGCTAGCCGAGGTGGCAAAAAGAATCTTAATCGCAAAGGTACATACAGGGAAACTGTATGCAGGGACCGTGAGTCTCATCGTGACTCCTTGAGTGTTCGGTTTAATTATTCGCAAGCTAGAAACAATATTTATACCCTTATTTTTCAGTGAAGCGTTTCCTTTTGTTTTCCTTCTCTCTTTTTAATCCATATTTCATATTTCATTCTTATAGCGCGTGTTAAGCTTTTATAGTTGTACGAAAGTATATACTGCCAAGCGATATGAGATTTAATATTCTTGGACTTAATCAATTATATAGTTAATCATATAAATGCTCTAATAAGTACAGTGGCGTACAAATACTTTTTGTAACCACTATATATATATATATACACATACAATTTCACTATCTTTCGCATCCCACTAATGATGCTACTGATTGAGAACCGCTGGTCTATCTGCTCGTATCTCCGCGGTGGTATGATGCTCGGCTACTTAGATTTTAAGTTCGGACCATTTCGTGCCATGGGTCTATATATATAAGTGTATACATATATATATATATATATATATATATATATATATATATATATATATATATGAATATGTGTGTTTATATGTATATATAAAAAATATATGTACAGGTTGGTAGGTACGTACGGTACCTGGCCATAACTCTGGCGGAGTTCGCCGCCGCTGACAAAAGGGGAAATCCCTCGGTGAAATTGTAGCCGTGGTCTCTCTTCGCGAAAATTTACCGGCTTTTCTACGGTTAGCAAGCTAGAAGGGAGGGATGAAAAGGAGTCGGAGTAACGAGATCGCGGTTCGGAATGGTTTCAGAATTTTCGGCTCGAGGTTTTAGAATCGTTTCGTGATGGAAATCGATTGGTTCGAATTTGCAATATTACGTGGAGGATTTGGTGGGAAACAAACGATCTCTTGTCGTCTTTTTGTCTCGCGTTCCTCATACCAGAGGTTAATACCAGTTAACGCTCGCCGTACAAGTATTTACATATTAAATTGGTTAAAACGTAGTATGTCGGATTCTTGTCTTTGCAGTTACTAAAACACGCAGACGCTTTCTGTGAAATTGATATTGATTTTCATTAAGATTAAAAATCAACTATGTATATTTATCTTCATTTACTTTCTCATCCGTATGTAGTACATTTATCGTAATACGTGTTATAAGCTGTTGGTTCTAGTATTTTCGTATGGTGGTATGGGAAATCATACCAGGGGAGTGTGTAGGTTGGGAGGGAGGACTTAAAAACTTCTCTTCGTAGTTCTAATATTAAGTCGTTGTATCGGGTATATGGGAATGCATAGTAAGCGTTATATTTCTATGGAGAGCTTGAAATTGGAAATTTGCCACTATGGAATTAACATTTGCTATAAATGCAGAAGATATTGATGGCTTAATGGGAAAAATATAAAGCTACATCTCTATAATTAGAATATTGTTCGATTATGGAGAAAGAAATTAATTTAAAACTCCGAGTCTTCGTAAAAATGAACAAATCTTCGATTTCATTGAAAGTACGTTTTTAACCAGTTAGCTGTCGCCGACCTCTTTGAAAAGCGTGTAACTAAAATGTGTCGCAAAAAGTAAGCGATGACGAATATACTCGTCAAACACGGAGAACGCGTGGTTGTTATAACATTGAATCAAGTTGTAATGAAATGACTGTTTTATTCTTCAATTTTATTACTGCAATTTTCCGCAATTACCACATCCCAATTTCAACAGCAAACTGTAACTACTTTTCACGCATGACGAGTATACTCGTCATAACACAAAATATCGCCACGCCTTCGTGACGAGTGTACTCGTCATAATACAAAATATTGCCATTTCTTTACGACGAGCATACTCGTCATAAGACAAAGTATTGACATTTCTTCGTAACGTGTATACTCGTCGTTACATAAAATATTACCATTTCTTCGCGACGAGTATACTCGTCATTACATAAAATATTGCCATTTCTTCGTGACGAGTGTACCCGTCAAATACAGCTAACTGTTTTTTTCTGCGTTAAACGGAGAATTCGTTTGGTACGGGATCGGTCCATTAAATATCGGATATTGTGTCAGCGTGGCTGAGGGTGGTGCATGTATTTAATGTTCGCCGGTCGAGCACCATCCTCCCGCCTTGTTTGCCCTGGTAATTGATGTTTGACAAAATGAGGTGACGCGCATGCCGACAACGTGTTGTTTGCCGGGGCGCAACGGTGGTTAGCCCTTTTAAGGTTCACAGGACTTACGCCACGTTCGATCGCGCACGCTCTACTGAACCCGAGGTTACGGGACAACCTTTGCACCCCGTTTCTCAATTAAACACTTGATTCATTGAAATTCACTTTGAATATTCGTATAATAGAAGCATTCCGATTATTATCGTTGGATCTTACCGTCTAGTTTGTTTGCATTTTGTAAAACTAGTTAGCGTGGAAAGTTATTAACATTTGGAATAATCGTGGTAGCATTGGTAACTGGATCGTATAAATTAGTATTTACGAGGGCCGAGAGTAGAATTTTGGTGCACATATGATACAACGTTGCGCTTGGAATGCTTTTGAAATATTTCTTCTCCTAAATCTTCAAAATTTGAACCCATCGTAATCCTTAGAATACTCCATTACTCTAAAATTTTTAGCGATTAGTATTCGATCGTAAGAAAATTCGAATACCAATATCGATGAATCGGAAACAGAACTCAAACTGTCGAGTAAAAAATTCTCAGCAAAATCCAAAGTTCTAATCTTATCAATGCCTGTAAAAGTTTCCCAAAGTTTCAATCCAATCGTAATAAAATTCAGATAAAATTGTAATTCAAATTCTGTCAAAAATTTTGCCGACGTTTCGACTCGAAAATCTCGCAGAGCTTTTCCTAAAATTTCAAAAAAATCTCGAACATATCCTAACGAAAGTTTCGCCAAACGAAAACAGAAACAGAGATCGAAAGAACCACAGTCGCGGAGTGTAATTATCACGCACACACGAAACCAGCTCGACATAGTTAGAGAGATAGGTGGTCTTCCGAGGTGGGAGACGGAGGTATCGGGCAATTAAAGCCGAGGAAAGTATCGGGGTTGACACTTTTGGTACCCTCCGCCGGAAAACGCGAGAACGCCTACGCTTGATGCGACCGAGGGTAATGTTACCTCTCGTCTGTCTAATTGCACGGAATGGGGCACCTCGCGAGACAAACGATGCAACATAAAAGAGGCTGGCCTCCCTTTACACCAATTTCGCGAGCATAGAGTGGGCCGAAAGACAGGATGTCGGTGCACGTCGCATTGTACGCGTAAAAAGTGGAACACTGGTCTCTCCAACACAGGGAGAGCCGCGTGAACCGTGACAGCTGCATAATAATCCCATAAATTTTGTTCTCGATAGGAGGAAAATACAAGATCGAAGTAGCAGATACGTTAAAATTTGGATTCAGCTTTTGCGAATGTATCTTTCCGTAAGTTTAATCTCTTAAACTAAAATTCCGTGTATGTATTATTTATCAAAGTACGTAGCCGCGAAATTTTCAGTGATTATTTTACTCGCTTGCAGGCAGTTTTTATCCACGAAGATTAAAATACAAATTTTTCGAAATGTCTTTTATTCGTAGCCGAGTTCCGATTGCGAATGATTTTTTTTTTCTTTTTTTTTGTAAATATTAACGCACCGTTGTTGTTTTCGCCAAGCTTAATCTCTTCAGGGACAAATTTATCAAGAAATGTAGTAAAACAATTATATTTTAAGATTCAAGCCCGAATGGAATTTTTAACTTACTAACAGTACTACTAATTACGCTCTACCGTATGTTGCTAAGAAAATTTAATCGATAAGTCAATATTTGACTACTGCTTCGTCGTTAGCTTAGAACGTCACGTTACCAGTTATTCCAAATGTTTTCTCTTAATATTTCTTCGTACATAATATATATAATACCACGATCAAATATTATAAATGATGCGAGAAGCATCTCGAAATCAAGAAATTTGTACTTTCCAATAAATCCAGAAGAAATTCAAATATTAATATAAAGAAATATCACGAAGAAGTAATCGATATGTCAATTCGGAGCGTTAATATCTCCTAATAGATGTAGGAAAGTATCAAATACAAAATCGATTAATCATTCGACGAAAGGTTCACCCCGTGTAGTCTGAATTTCTTGAACAAGGGAGGATGAACGGTGACCAAGACGCGTTGATAATTGCCGGTATCGGTTAACCCTGGCGGGGGATGGTTATGGGGACTCGAACAGCCCTCGTCAAGGCCTATGGCTTTAGTTCAGAGGCAGCCCCCTTCGGTGTGATCCCTTTTGCCCTTCATCCGGCAACCTTTGCGCGCCCCTTCGCTTCCGGCACCAGCAACTACGACTGGTTCCACCCTCGTTCCCAGCCTCAAGGGGTGACTAAGGTTCAGAGGATCGTAACTGTCTCTTGCCTCTAAAAAATGGAAAGAATACATTAAAGAAAATTCGGGGACGCCGCTCCGATGACCCCGGATATCCGTTCGGAGGCCCTTCAGTTACGAATCCGGGATTTCGAGTGCGAATTTCTGTTAGATTCGACGAGTTGCGTGCCTCTTTTGGAGATAGAAATTATGCCAAAGGTTATTCGTTTTGTTCGTTAGCATTTCTTAAACTTCAATTATTCTATTTAATACTACTATAAGTAGATGACGCTAGATGGCTCGAAATAATACTAACTGATGATAGTAAACGATGCTACATGGTGCTGGATAATAGTAGAAGATACTAGATGATAGTAGGTAATGCATTAGGTTGTCCCAAAAGTTTCTTTCGTTTTATAAGGAAATAACAGATGCGCAACGTTCTTTGTTTTATATTACATTATTGAATTATGTACGATGCATTTTGTTCTATTACTACAAAATGCTGTGCAACTATCATTTCCTTATAAAACTAAAGAAACTTTCGCAACAACCTAATAAGATGATATTGGACGATGATCGATAACGCTGGGCAGCTTTGGTATCTCAAGTAACTGGTTAGCACCTGAAGTTTCGACAAATTCCCAGTCTACGATACATTAAGAGATGCTTACTATTATTGCCAAGCATTTACAGACACATATTGTTTTTATTAACTATATTCATATCCGTACATTATAGTTGTATTAAAGATCGATACCTCTACGCAACGCTCCGCTAACTCGTATTACGATCGTGCCACCTATTCAAAGTCTGCAAACCTGGTCATCGATAACATTTTTGTCTAACGATAACGCCCTTTCGTTAATACGATAATCAAAGACGTTAACAAATTCCCTTTAGCGATCCTTTTATCGAGTAACTTTTCAACTTACCAATTACGTCATTCAATAGTCTCCTATGAACCTGTGCCGGTCATCATCGAATTAAGACAGTATCGAACACAGAAAGCACCCGGTATCGGACACAGAAGGAACCCAATATCGGGCACAGAAGGAACCCAGTATCGGGCACAGAAGGAACCTAGTATCGGATACAGAAGGAACCTCGCAGAATCCAAACAACGATGATCAATCGGCATCTCCATTCGGTTGCACATTCGGGTCGATCGCGCTTCAGCGAATTCCGGCTAGGACCGAAGTTGCGTAGGGTGGGGTTCTGTCTTTCTGTTCTCCTACGGCTCATTGCAAGCCCCGTGACTAATCATGATAGTTCCGCCCGGGAACGCCGGGGACACACGACTCTCGGTTCCGTTTCCGGCGCGTGCTGCTACCGCCTCAGCCTCCCACTTCTCCAACCTTACCCCCTTGCCCCCTGCGGCTCGCAAGCCACCCTCTCGCGCAATTATTGCGCTTTGCAACAAAGACCGTGACGCGGGATCGAAGGGCTGCTGCCTTATCTTGCTCCTGATACATCTTCTTCCTCGCCGGTCCGTTTCTCCTACTCCCGCGTTTCTTTCTTCTCCTGTCACCATCCTATACCACCGGGGCTATATCTTCCTCTGTTATCGTCATCTTCCTCCGCTTCCTAACAGTTTCTTTCTCTTCTTTTCCACGATTGTTGGTTTCTAAGGCTTTTCGAATATCTTAATCTTTCCTAAGCTTCCTTGCTGTTTCTCATTAAAGTATAGCTGAAGATGATTTTAGGCATTTTTGTTGCCTATGTTAGAAAGGGTTGCGTCTTTGAACCAAACAGACTGTTCCCCGCTTTTCACGTATTAAAATACTAAGATACTAAAATACAGGTTATTTCGTATGTAATTTCAAACTGTGAAACGTTCTGCGATCGAATTAGCCGATCTGTTTACATGAAAAGACACGGTAAACTCGCGGTTCCTCCATACATATTAATATACATGTAACAACGATATTTGTACTGAAACAGACGTAATCTGGAAACTTTTTTTCGTGAAAAGTGGCCGCGCTTTCGATGCGCAACGATGGCGATGGTTCAACATCGACCGAATTTCCTCGAATCATATATCTCTGTACATTGTCCACGAGGTGGGCGAGTTTTACACGTGGACTATATAACTTGCAGCTTATGCAACGATCGTACGTGGCGCAGTCAGTTTCGCCCGGCAGTCGACCCTGCGAATCATTATTCATCCTGGCGCGACCTATGGCCCAGCCAGTCGACGTCGTGAAATAACCTCGTTAAGCCGCTAACTCGCCACTAGCCGAGTCAGAACGAGACGGACGAACCACGTTGGGAAAAAAAAGAAAAGTAGTGGGAAGGGTTGGACTGTGAGGGGTGGCGTGAAGAAAAAGGACGAAGAATAGGGTAGTACACGTGACTCGACTCCTTTTTCGACAATATGTTTTATAAGGAAAGATTTAACGCTACAGTTATCAGAGTATTATAGTCGATATAGGTAAATGGTAATTTTTAATATTGTATAGAAATTTTAGAAATTTGCAACGGCATACTTTGAGGGATTTAAGCGGTAAAAGGCTTGTCTGTGTTCGTTGCTTTGTTTATTTCTTCATAAAGTAATCGGTTTGACTCCTTCGACAAGAATTTTATACTTTTTTTAAAATTACATTTTTTATTATTTTACAATCAATTTTATAGTCATTGCTTGTTTTAACGTTTAAGAGTCGAATAGTATCCTTTCTCCATTTCTTTCTAGATGGCTTTGTTATACTTTTCCTTGTAATATTTTAAGTTCGGTTTCATTCATTTATATTATTTATATTTGGCTTTCTCGCATTTACGAGCTCGTATGCATATTTATTCATGAAAGAGTTTCTGGTTCCGTTTGGATTGTGCAGATTCCACTTGTCGTACGATAATTACGTCCGATATCGCGATAGAGCGGCAGAATTTCAAAATTGTTTCGCTCGCACAAAACTTTCCTTTTCTCTAAACATAGCTATTCCATTTACAGTTCTTATTACGTTTCAGCCCTTTTAATGTTCAAACTTCGCGTACGATTTATTTTTATCGTTTACTTAACACGAGGCTCGCTTCGTTTCAACATATAGGAATTTTACTGACTGTATTTAATACAAAAAGCAAAATATCTTCGGACACACTGGCTCATGAATTTACGTAGATCTCCCTCTTCTAAATAAATCTATATTATGTTACTCCTACCAGGGTCGCCCTTATCGTTTATTTATCATAAAATTGGAAACTCGAAATGTAACGCGAAAAGTGATTACCATAGCCTGATAGGACGACGAAGGAAACTATTAGCGGTGATCGGTTAAGAAGATCACCGAGAAGTTAAGCTCGGCCGCGATGGTCCTTCACGTTCCGTCATTTCCCTGCAAGTAGTTTGGATCAATACCAAGACCGGCAACCAGCGACTAACTACCCCTAAATTCGGTGCATCTTCTGACAGATGGCACTGTCTTCTGAAATCATCCCTTGTTTTAGTCATCTCATAGCACGATAGATGTCCTGCTACTCGTAACTACCCGTACGTTTCTGCGGGGCCAAGTCTCCTACCAGAATCACCCGCGATTTAACTTTCTTCCTCGTCTTCAAATTATCGCGATATTATCAAAGTTTCCAGGAAAGTCGAAATTTACGCGCAGTATTTAATATTTGCCGAGTACAACTCGTACGATAAAGTATCGTAAACGATTCGAGGCAAATCTTGAAACGTCGTCGTGACTGAAGCTGTTGAAGCCAACAACTTTCGAAAGCAAAGATATTAGCAAGACAAATACGAGACGAATTGTCGAGTCGATAGAAGCGCGCAACTATAATAACTACCATATAGAGATTTCATTTTTATACTACAAATCTTAATTACCGATTCGCAGAACCAACTACGCACAGCGGACGATGAAAGATTTCTCAACGCGATACGCAACCATCGACACGCCGTACGAGAAATATTTCTCGGGGAAAAAATTATTCAACCGATTAACGGGACGAGAAACGTCTGTCGCTTATCAGGGAAAAAAAGACGAGGGTAACCACCCCCGCTGGCGATGATTCTGCGAAAGCAGCACCCCCGAGTCTTGGAGTTAGAAGCAGCGGGAGGGCGGCAGTGGAGAAAGTCATTAGCCAGTTAATCATGCGTTATCGTGTGTGCTTAATGTTCCGTCGATGAAGGAGCGAGCGGGGGAGTGAGCTAAAAAGGGAGGCCCATCAGCCCCTTTTTCGGCCTTTTCTTTCGCTATTCGGTCAATATTGTCGACGCGCGACACCGCGCGAGCAACAGATCTCATCCCTCGTCTTTCTTCTTCTTTTCCACATTTTTCTACAGTCTTGGGTCAGAAGAAGTCGCGTTAACAATATATGGAGCAATAATAGAACGCGATCAAAACGAAAGTCAGTTCGCTTCAAAAATGTTTCTTTCTTCGGCTATAATTTTCCATTAGCCACTTTCCTCCTTCCTCCTCCACGAGTCTTCCTCTTCCTATGTTCCTACGAGTGTACCGTGCGATTAGAATAGTAGGACGTTGTATTTATTAGGTTGTTCGAAAAGTGTCTTTCTTTTACGGACACGTGTTTTACAACAATGCATCTTTATACAAACATGAAACCTAATCTGTCGAACGTTGCGATCTTTATCTTGATAGAACAAAATGCATGATACGTAATTCGATAAAATAATATAAAACGACAAATGTCGTGCATCCATTATTTCCTTATAAAACGAAAGAAACTTTTCGGACTTAATAGTTCTACGAGGTTGGGTTCAGGATGGAGGACTTTCCGAAGAGGAACAATTGAATTGAAGAATTTGTTCCAATACATCGTGGAATTAAGAGGTGGATTTCATGACGACAAATTGGCACGTGCAACTTGGGAAACATTCGACGAAAGTATGTTCCAATTGAAAATAAATTCTACAGCGTCCGGATAAACGAACCGTTGGATCGGTTCAGTACGAGACGGTGAAGTATAACAGTGAATAATAATAAAAACAGCGAATATTAGAACGAAGCAGCGATTTATAGAAACTTCCTTTAGAATCGTTGATTTATTTTTGTCAAGGGGAAGAAGAAGAACGATAAGATATATTCTGATTGATCCATCAGAATATCGGATCCAATGGTTTAAAAGGAGATTAGTGATCGTTACGGGCGAAAGACTATTAATCTAGTAATTATCGGTCGGATGGAACGTAAGAGAAAAAAAACAGAGCGATGAAAAATACGAAAGTGTCCTTCTTTTTCCAAAGCTAGTTTTTCCTCCATTCTGGGCGGTTGCTTTCGTTGTTTTCGCGCGGTAGCCGTGAAAATGGCCCGGAATTAACGTGTAACGAGCTACGAGACTGCCTTGTTCATAGCGCACTAAAGAACTGCGACTCCGCGGAGTCGCTGCACGGACGAGTGATTAATTTCTGTCCGGGGGTGCAACTAATTATCGTTGCGTTTTATCGCCGCCAGTAAGTTGCTCTTCCTGGAACACTCGATAAGCTCGCGAATGAAATCGTCTTCGTGCGTGATTTTCAACCTAGTTAAGAACTTTGTCAAGGTAATGGCAGGATGGTTGGTAAATTAGCACTTTTCTAGAGATCTGAACGTTTAGTTCAAGCGAAGATACAGAAGCGAAAGGAGATATTGGTTTTTCCTTTGAATGATATTTACATATCGCAGAATTTAAGTTGTGAATGACGTAAATATGAAAAAGAATGAACGTTCTTCGAAGGCTAAACGTGATAGACGCGAATACCATAGCGCTGCGACGATGCGTCGTAAATGGAAAAATTTAGAAAGCGGGTGTATTTTCTTTCCATATTGAAAATAGAACTGAAATTGGCGATTTTTCTCGATTTCTTAATGATCGAACTTGGATCAGGGATTTATGTGAGAAACGAACAGATCGTTTTAGGCGACACAGAAATCGGTAATAAAATACAACATCGAAGCGATTGAACTTTCATTTGTCGAATTAGAAAAGGATAGAAACGACACATTTACAGGCGTTAAAACAACGTCACCGAAACGAACTTTAAGTTCACGTTTCTTTTGAAACTTTCTCTCGGTGTTGGTCAACGAACGCCCAGGGTCTGTAATTAAAAAACGTGATTCCAGCGAAAGGCGAGGAACGTTCCTTTGAAAACTCAGCGCTCAGAAGAACGCCAACGCGTGGAAAACCACTCTTCGAAAATCTTTTACTAGCGAGCTGCTCTGAAACTAGGGCAACCGTGGTCGTTAAAAGAAGGAACGTGAACTAAGGACGCTCGACTCGACGAGTTTCATTCCATGCAACGCGTTATGACACACAGATACGATCGCGCTAGTCATTCCTAACGAATTAGGAAAATAGTCAGGAGTATTAGTACGAGATGGAATCGAACGAGTGCAGGTCGACGTAAAAACTGGCCTCTTATCTCGTACGTAAAAAGATATAAATATTGTAATCGTTAGTGGCGTGACAATAATGGAAACAATGGCGATTATAATAACGAATTAAACAACGAATAACGTGGAAAAATGGTTGAAGCAAAATAAAGTTGACTATATAATGACTATGCATGTTCGCAGATGGTAACTGGATTCTCGTTCGAACGAACGCTACGTAAGACAATCATAGACTGACTGTAAGAAGAAATCCAGTGACTATAACTGACCGTGTATTGGACTGACTATGAGGACTGACTATTACCAAGGACTGTAACTTACCGGACGCGCCTAATGGCTATAGTAGCGGCTTGAACAGCAACTGTGCCAAACTAAACCAAACGATTTAACGACTACGAGAACAGTTTCATCTAATCCGACTAATCCATCGACCAAACCAGCTGAGCACCAGAATATCTCGATACGAACTAGCAAACAAGCTATACGTAGGTGGCGATGAAAAATAGAACGAGAATCCATCCACCTATTCTCGATACCCATTAAGGAAGACTCGCTCGTCTCCGATTGGAACGCATCGCGTGTATCGACGAGGCAAGTTTCGCCAGCGATCGAAAAAGGGATCGGAGACGCGTGAGGGATCGCGGCGGCGAGCGCGACAGAGGAAAAGAAGCAAGAGGCCAGCTAGAGAAGAGAAAGAACGACGACGCGACTATAACCAAGCCGGAGGACGACATTGACGACGACGACGACCGGTGTTTGTGGCGTCCGCCTCCGCCCCGGCTGCCGACAAAAAGGCGAGAGAATTTCCTGAAATCCTTTCTGAGGGTCTGATTGCCATCATTATCGTGGAGTGGGTAGGAGTAGCACGGCACCGTGGAGGATAGGGTGCCACGGGGTGGGTTTCGGGTGGAGTGGAGCGGAGGATGAGGGTGGTTAGGAGTGGAGAGCCGAGGTTCGAGCCTTTCTAATGGTTCAGAAAGGGAAAGAAGAAGAAGAGAGACAGAGACGAGAGAAAGAGAGGGGGGGGGGACGTGGCGCGCGAAGGAAAGGGAAAAGAGGGCGATAGAGCGAGAAAGCGGAGGACAATCAGCGGTATTCAGTCCAAGCTCGGAACTGGAAGGCCAGGGAACGCGGGTTGGGACGATGTAGTCGTCGTCGACGACGACGACGACGGTTGCTTCTCCAGGCTCTCCGGGGGATCGATCGACCAACGACAGCCGCTTCCACGTAACACTCGCTCCGGCTGGCCACCGGAAGCTGCTCCGAACTGTGGCAGTCGAACGGACCTCGTACACCTTTTCTTTCAGAGACCTAGATCGCGTGATCAGGCGGAGTCAGGTGTTCCTGTTTGAACTTGAAAGTCGTGTATCGAACACTCGTTGGCTCTTCGTGCTCTTCTTCGAGATGGGAGTAGGTTTATGGGATGATACGGCTGTGTAGAGCTATCGAGATGTAGGCAAAGGATTTTCCAGGTGGTTGCTGCTGCAGTTTATGGAGATACGAGGTCGTCGTTCGACCATGCTCGGAGTTTCGCGATTTTATGCGATATCGGATACGATGTTACGGTAAATGGGAAGCGTAGTCAAAAGTATATGTAGTATAAAGTACGCGTAACGATGTATGTAGTAATATTCTTCCAACGCGTTACGACTTCTCTGCGTGATACACGATCCAACTGCAACCAGCAGCGTCCATTCACTCAAACCCGTGAGGGAACCCTGACCTCGACCATCAAGCTGCCATTTCTTCTCCTACTTCTGGCTCTATCAACCATTCTCAGATGAAAAGCAAATCGAACCGAGCAACAAGGATATCGTTCACGCTGTGACAAATTGGTTGCTCGATTGCTTCCATCAGAAACTTGTATAATTACGGGGTTAAAGGCTGGTAAAGGCAAATGAATTCCAGTTGGGCCGATTCTATGATCCATTTTATTCCGTTTCTATTATTACGATCGTACGTAATTCGATAAAATAATATGAAACAAAGAATGGTCGCGCATCCGTTGTTTCCTTATAAAACGAAAGAAACTTTCCGGACAACCTAGTAGTTTATCCACGATAGAAACAATTCTTGCAAGTAGTCGTGCTTTCGTTTCAATCGAAAACACGAATTTTAATATTTCCAGACGATCTTTATCGTGTATCGTATTGAGACAAGAAATCAGCCGCTTCGCTAAGGATTCTCTCGTATTTCCTTTTAATTTTAGGAATCGTGCAACTGAAATACTCGACTCGATCGACCTACCCAATCGACGCAAAGGATTTACAAACTAGAAGATCTGCGCGTAGAAAAAATTGAAAATCCAGGTGACGAGTTAACTCGTCTTGCCCGGTGGACGGGCTAAGGACGTGCGGCGCGCAGTATGCGCGCGATACGACGTCCGTGTGGCCACGACGACTCCGAACGGTGTGCGTACTCTTGGCGTCGGAAGGTGTCGGTGAATGCACGCGTGTATCTATCACGAGCGTTGCGGCGCGGTTCGTCGCGGCCGGTAGTGTGTGATGTGGCCTCGGCTCGACTCGATTCCGCGTGGCGGTGGCTGATCGATGCGTCGCCATGACGACGCTTCCGCCGCCAGTCATCCAGCTACCTCCACCCCCAACCCCAGTCTCTGCCCCACTCATCGTCGTTTGTTACCATCACCGGCCTCCTCCGCTAGTCACCTATGCTTTTCTCCGGCGACGAGGACCGCCAGATCGCCACCGACGCATCCGTGATCATGCTGCGTGAAGCGTCCGTGGTAGGCAACCAAGGCCACCTGCTTTAACTCGGAGAAGGGAGAAGGTTGTTTAGAATTTTTGCAATTTCATCGACGATATGCACAAACACGCGCGACACGTTTCGGTGCGTAAGCGTGTAGAAGTTTTCATCGCTGGCTCCAGGACTTAGGAACATGCGGCAACCGCACGAGCTTAAAAATCACCAACCGACTCACCCAGCTACGCTTCAGAACAGTCTTGTACGGTTTCACAAGTAATTTCACATTTCGTTTCGTAGCAAGTTCTCTTTTATCGTGCAAACCCTCGCTACAGAGAATGTTAAGAGCCTTATGACGAAGAAAGAGAATTATTGTATTCTCCATACGTTTGCATATACTAAGGAAGTCCAACCGGATATATCGCTTTGAAGAATCATCTTGGCTCTTATAATTAAACCGCGTCTGTGGAGAATCTAGCTTTTCTCTTGATAGGAAAAATGTTGAACATTGTATGCGAACGTGGAAGTACGTACCTGGGTATCTGGTTATTGATATAAGGTTAAAGAAATATATAAAGCGTTCAAGGTACTATGTACGTACTCGTTGTAATATTTAGTAAGCGAGGAACAAGGAAAATAAATTGCCGACTAAAGTATGATGCAAAGTGTAATCTAAAAGTACTGGAAACGAAAGGTGATCTATACTGGACGTTTTGGTCCGATTCAACGTGATAACGAACGTGTTAATAAAATATTGAATAGTCGTTAAATTTCATTACGAACTTTTCGGCTAACTTGATATGGTAATCGATGAAAATTCCAGAACGCTGGTAAGAGCGTAGAAAATAAGCGACTTTTCTAATGAAAAGCGATTTTCTGGGGAAACCGTGCGATCCCTGCCATTAATTCGCGCTCGTCGTGAAAATAACAGCGGAACTCTTCGCTGGAAGTGGGGTAAAGGGTGTGTACAGGGTGGCTACGTAGAAATTACTACTATCGATCCTTGGTGTGTACCGGCGGTGCATACGCCGATCAGCGTTTCGTATCTGCTCCATAATCTAAATGACGTATATTCGCAGATTTTACATTCAATCTCCATTTGGTGGGTATACTCGTGACTCGCTCGAATACTCGTTATCTGTGACCCGTAAAACGAGCCCCCGAGCCGAACTTGCGACGAGAAATGCATCGATCAGATGTACCAGCCACTTTCCCGACCGTATCGAATTTCATGTCGTCATCCTCCGACGACAGCCCTCACATTTTTTTCTTACGTCAACACCCATGAAAATTTTCCTCCTGCAAACTTCGAATTTCGAATTACCGCATTTAAATCTTCGTCGATGGGTTAGAAATCGCGTTCAAACGTTCCATTCTACACGCGTCTCTTATCTTCCAGAAGTTTTATATTTTGGTCATCGATAGATCTACCGTTAGTGGCTATATTTCGAATTGGCGCATTTAAATTTTGGTCGATGCGTTAGAAATCGCGTTCAAACGTTCCATTCTACACGCGTCTCTTACCTTCCAGAAGTTTTATATTTTGGTCATCGATAAATCTACCTATCAACCCGATACGTTAATCCTTCGCCTTTCTCACAAACTACTCCGTTTTTCGAGTCGCGTAATACGAATCATCTGCATGCAAAACATCCGTGTTCTCAACCCGTTGCATCAACGTTACATTTTCTAATTCTCAGGCGTTTCTGTACCTGTTTGTCACGTTTTATCTCTGCGCGTTCCTCCACGAGTATTATCTACGTGAATGCGAATCTTCGCGAATAATCGTCTTCTTTCAGTAACCACGACTTCCTATCTGCGTTCTATATCCATCCGCGGAAGAACAGAAATATGTTTCGGCTGTTGAAATGCGTGCACACACACCGGGGGGCCAGCCAGCCAGTCAGCCAGCCGCC